>JBBPCZ010120997.1:0-10052 GCA_037974445.1 Brycinus macrolepidotus | reverse complement strand
GAGACACGTCACCCTTCTGCCCCCCCCCCCCCCCCCCAAAAAAAAAAAAAAATCAATGCAACTGATTTAATGACAAAGTGATGTAAAGCAATACATAGAAGTACAGGACAGTTCTTTCTTTTTTACCTCATTTTGTTTTGTTTCATAACGTGGCAAGAGTAGGTGAAATATATAACTCACAGCATCAAAGTGTGCACACGTTAATATGATCATCTTTATATGAGTTTCAAATCATTTTGGTTATTCAGAATGATTATAAAAGACCAATCATGTTCTCAGCCAGAGTATCAGACCACTTTTGGGTAAGATACTATGGAAATGCTATGAAAAGTTAAAAAGCATACATTGAAAAAGTGATGTACTGAATTTTGTATTTAGATAAGAATTATATAGCTATAATATATTTCATTCGTATAGTAATGATGTATTATTAAAAGCTGATTCCGTGCATCACTGGTTTCAGTGTGGTAGGCATAATGACATGATGATCAATGAGATAATTGATTTTCACAATAAATGTGAAAGCACCGATACACAAGATGTAAAAAAGAAGGAAACACATAAAGTGGCCATTTTATCAAGTACATCTACCGTATACAGTGAAAGCACCTGTCAGATAGCGTTTTGTTAAATGTATATAAGGAAATAAGTCAATTTTTCTCAGTTAGTAAAAAAAAAAGTTTTGAATGAAGCAGGATAACGGGGAGGCCGGGGAACAGTGTCAATCTTCCTGTATCAGTTACAACAGGAACAGTAATGAAAACATCCTGTTTAATTCTATGGGATAAAAAAGGGCAAGGTAACAATAATTTATGATTTTGCTCCACAAACATTGAAGTAAACTTCAGCAGAATTTAAAAAAAAGTAGAATATGGGCTCTTTAATATATCTTCTACAGAGAACACACTTAAATATGGCATTTTAGTGAACAATTTCTATTTATTTTTATGACATTGAAAGCTTTGTAACCCTTTCAGACTGATATATATATACATATACATATATATGTATATATATACATATATATGTATATATATATATATATGTATATGTAACTTTTTTTCATTACATACATACAAATAAAGTACAAATAAAGAGTAATTGCATGTTAAAATGTGCAGAAGTGTGTTCTCCGTAGAGAATGTGTTCTTCACAAAATCAACAAAATGAAATGTGACTATAACTGTAGAAAAGTGTAGATAATTTATCATCCCCGCTACACCGTCCATCGATAGAAAAGGACCACGCAGAACCACAGCTGAAAGTTGTTATTTGGGTGGTGTACCCTTCTCAGCACACCAGTGAGACCAAACTGGTCGCGTGTGTTGGTGTGATTATATCAAGGTTTGCTGGGGTTTTCCAACACTGTAAACTTACTGGCCACTTTATTAGACACGTCTACCTTGCTGGTACACTTTGTAGTTGTGCAGTTGTTGAGTGGTTGTGGTTGAGTAGTTGTTGTTGAGTTGTTGTTGAGACCTTATCTTTTGCCGTACACAGTTTGTGTTTGTTGTTCTCTGGGCCTTCACCAGTGGAAAGCTTCACAGGAGACTTTTGGCTGGATATTTTTGATTGGTAGACTATTCTTAACCCATCAGGGACACAGATGTGCCTGATATACTCATATCAGCACCACACACACCACGCCACTACACCGTCAGTGTCACTGCTGTGCAGAGAATGCCCCACCACCCAAATATTATCTGGCCAGCAGAGGTGCTGTGATGGTCCTTTTCCATTGGTGGATGAGGTAGAGGTGGGTTCCTTAATTGTGTAGTAACAGATGGGCTATGGTCATGCTTTTAAAGTGCACCTATATGGTCGATCTACCAGAGAATGAGTGTATTTAATACATCTCAGGTATACAATGGGAGGATACAGCAAAAGAATTTTCACATAAAAGAAATTCCAGACTTCAAGTGATTAATGTCTGCCAACATTAAGGGTATCAGCTTGGCTTCAGAGATTTTTTGGTGTTTCGAGACACTGTAGAAGACACCTAACACCACCCTAGCAACCACCTAGAACACCACGGCAACCACCTAGTAAAACCCTAGTTACCCCCAGACATACCATAGCAACCAGTTCGCAATACTCTAGCAACCACCCAACAACACCCTAGCAACCACCTAGCAACACCCTAGCAACCACTTAGCAACACCCTAGCAACCGCCTAGCAACACCCTAGCAACCAAACACCTGGAGTACCAAAGCAATATCCTAGCAAGCACCAGAGGTTCTGTAGCAATCCCTCTGCATTTGCTTCAGGAAACGTGATTTTCTGTTTTCAGCTGCTGTTCGCTTTAGTTGGCGGTTCGAGCTGGTTTGGTTTGACTGGATAAGCTGTGCACAAAATATTCTTTTAAACATTAGCTAATCCATTCAAATCTCTGCTTTAACATTGTCTCTGCTGTCTAGCAGCTAGCTCATTGTAACATTAATAAACATTAGCAGAGAGTGGTAGAATTTATTTTGCCATGTTTGTTTTGTTAAAGGCCTGAGCCCATTCATAGCTGTGGGAATGATTTTTGAGGAGGTCATTTGGAGATACAGACCGTGTCCATCTAGTGGAGGAAAACTACGCTGCACTTTGATTTGCATTGCACAGATATCATCTTAAAAATAAAACTCTGAACATACCAAAAAGTCGCATGGCAAATAAGATAACACTGATTTAAGCTTTTACCGGATGCAAAGCAGAGGGATTTTCAGACTGATGACATTGCGCTCTCTTTCTATGTATCCGTTTAAGGCATACTGAATATGAAATTATTTTTTGTAACACCAAAAAAGTTATGGGGCTGTTACAAAAATGGTCAGGGCTATAGTCCAGTGGTCTGTGGTTCTAGTTACAACCCTGACATTTAAATAATATATAAGACAAAACTGGATTACAACCAGCGAATGTGATCAGTATTGTTGTGTTACTGTTGGTGTGACTCTATAACTTGAAAAGAGGTTACACTGGAATAGTAAAATAAAATTTGTTAACAAACATAATTTCATAACTTAAAACAAGATGTAAAAAATAAGGTGAACATAGGATGTTCAGACGTGAGCTTATACACCAAGATATAACAGAAATATGTGTGTGTGTGTGAATGTGTGTGTGTGTGTGTGTGTGTGTGTGCTATAATATAAATAAACAATTTCAGGTATCAGGCCATTTTTTTAAAACACTAATTATTAAAATGTATTATTAAATTATTTCTGTTGAATCTTAGCTTAGAGACAAGTTGAGTTTTTTTTTGTTCTGGTTCTTTCCACAAATACTTATAGTCTGTAATAGAAAAACTAGAAGAAACCCCTTCCTGGTTTCTTCTATTTTTGCATATTTGCGTAATTATCTTCCGACTAAATTTAATATACGGCAAAGACAACCTGAGAAAACACAAAAGACAGTTCTTGAAGGATCATTTCATTTATTGAAGGAATAAAGGTGTCCAACACCAAATGGCCCTATAAGAAAAAAATGAGTCTCCTCTTAATTAAGCAAATACAGATCATTATTGAAATTAATCAGATTAAACACATTCAGGTTTGATTAATGACAGGCCTGTTGAATCTGAACGGCACTTAAATAGAACCTTTCAGGCAGAGTGAAGGAGACAGCTAACCATTTCGCAGTCAAAATAAATCCCAAGAGCGATGAAAAAGATATAAATATATATATATATATATATATATATATGTATCAGTCTGAAAGGGTTTCAAAGCTTCAGTGAAGCGCAGTGAGAGCTCCACCTAATTTCCTCCAGGAGTGGCAGCGACTCGTCCAGGAATTCACAAAAGAACGAAATGAACAACACTGTCGGTTTGATACAGAATACTGTATCAGACTAAATCTACATTTTTACAGTAGAATGTAGCAGTGGTCTCAACAACCTGACACCCACTGGAAAAGCACCAATGAATGAACGAAAGAATGAATGAATGAATGAATGAATGAATAAGGGACACAGGCTTGATATCACACAAAAGAGAGTAAGGATGCATTTTTTTTTAGTTTAAAAGTAATCAGAAGCAATATTTTGTCTGAAAATGTGTTCTCAAAATGTATCTCTATGCATCCAGCCCTCACCTCAGAATAATAGAAATAACAATATAAGAATTCTGTTGGCTTTCTCTGTAACTGTTGGTGATTTTTGTGTCTGTTTGTAATCTCAGTGCCTCAAGAACAAGAGAGACTGTGTGGTTCTAAGTGTCTATAGTTATATGTACGATATCATGTGCACTCTGTTCAGTATTAGTACATGGAACCTGTTGAGTTGTGCTTTAAACATTATTAGACTTGTAGATGATAACAATGTTTGAGTCATACTTTAGTTTTCGACATACTTGTCACTGACACTGTATTGGCATTAGTGAGAGAAAGCTGAGAGTTACTGTTAGGCTACACTCTTAAAAACACAGGTGCCAAAAGGGTTTTCTGAAGTATTGGTCAAGAAGAACCATTTTTGGTTCCCTGGGGAATGTTTTAATGGATGGTTCTTTAAAGAACCATTTTTGTAAATGAGATGTGCAAGTTTTTTTTAGAAGTTTAAAGGACCTACACCAAATGTCCAAACCAATAACCAAATAGGAACCTTACTCATAAAGGAATGATTCAGTGAAAAATGAAATTTACAGAAATTTATTCTAGATGTGTTCGATCCGCCCAGACATTTCTGGAGTCCAAATTTAGCTTTTTACATTTGAAGTTGGACTTATGAGGCTGACACTAGAAGTCTGTCGTCACCTAAATTGTTTCCGTGAAGGCATCTCCAGAACTTCTCTCAACCTGCTCAAACAGCCTTCACCTCTTCATTCAGGAGGCACAGACTTTAGGACACTCCATGACTTACTGTGAGTTAAAATATAAACAAAACTTTATTACTGCAGGCATTTCAGACAACACCATGGTGGATATTCACAAAACAGTCATAATGCAGACTCATCTTGGATTGTATTGATAATCTTTATCGTAAAAACTGATTCTGCGCCTGAAGTGGTTTGTGAAAACAGACCCTGTTGTCTAGAGTGAAGTTCAGCTCCCAGCAGGTCCACAGAGACGAGTCTGAAACACTTTAATGAAGAGCGGAGTTCAGTTTTGGAACGCTGAGAGAAGTTCTGGGGATGTATTTACAGAAACAGTTTGAGTGCCTGACTGATGTACAGTTTTGGTGTTGTTTGACTACACTGATCTCACAGCTCTGCTGCTAAACTAAAGAAGTCAAATCTGGACACCAGGCTTTACTGACTAGACCCATAATGCCTGGGGTAAGTGGAAATTTATGTAAAATTCATACATGTATCAGTTTTCCACTATTCTTGCCATGATCATAACTATCCCTGTCACTACAAAATAAAAATAATATATAAAACCTAATCCCAGTGAAAGTGAGGCACGTATATAGTATGACGCTTCCAGAAACGGCTCACTGAGGAGTTAAAAAGTTGGTCAGCGCGCAGTGCTTGGGTTCAGCTAAAGGAGCAAAGTTTCTTTGGTCTCGCCTCAAAGTTCGAGAAACAGTTTGTTCTCCATGTTCATCATTAGCAAGCTAAACTTGGGGGTTCGATGTACAGTGCCTTGGAAAATATTCACCCCTCCTATTGTTCTGTTGCATTATAACCTGGAATTAAAATGGACTTTTTGTGGGATTTGTACCATTTACCACAACATGGCTACTACTTTGAAGGTGTACATTTTTTTACTCAGTACTTTGCAGAGCCAGTTTCTGATGCAGTTAAAGCTGTTCAGGTGTGTCTCTGTTAGTTTAGCGTATCTAGCGACTGGGATTTTTGGGCTGCACTGGTGTTGTCAGTTGTGCGGTCTGTACTGAGTGACTTGGCCATTCCAGTATTTCTTTAAACCACTCCAGTATAGCTGTAGCAGTGTGTTAAGGGTCACTGTACAGCTCCGCCACCCCAGTCTCAAATCTCTGGATTCCTCAAGAATTGAATTTAGCCCCAAGCCTTGTATTTAGCGTCATTTGTCTTTCCTTCAATCCTGACCAGTTTTCAAGTTGTCTGACCAGTTTTCCAGTCTATGTTGATGGAAAGCATCCCCACAGCATGACGCTGCCTGCACCACGCTGGGAGAACGGTGTTCTTGGGGGGGAAGTGTTGGATTTGTGTCACATGCAGGATTTCTCAAGATGCCCAAAAAGCCCATGCCTTCGTATTTCTTTATTTAATCAATGGCTTTTTTCTGGCCTCTCTTCAGTAAAGCCCTGCTCGATGGAGTGCATGGCCTAAAATGGTCAGGGACGTGGACAGATACTCCCATCTCTGCCACTCCATCAGTGTTATCTCTGGTGTGTTTTCTGAGTCTCTGGATGATCTCCCCGCCAGATCGGCCAGTTTCACTGGGCAGCCTTCACTTACCAGGTTTGTAGAGGAGCCATTTTCATTCAGCTTCAACAGTTTGGACTATTTTGTTAAGTCCATTCCATAAAACCCAAACAAAAATCTGTTTTACTTCCAGGCTGTAATGCAGTAAAACAGAAAAAACACCAAGGGGTGAATACTTTCGCAAGGCAGTCACATAGCGCCACCTTCAGCTGAACAAAGATTGTTACCCTAAACTCAGTCTGACCATAAACCTGGTCTAGGGCCCCCCACCCACCCAAAGGTTATGTGATATTTTGCTGAATCTGAACTTTTATAGAGAGTGAAACAGTAATAATGTTAGAATTGATGCTGCAAAAGAGTGTAGCTGCATGCTTTTGTACTGTTTTGACTAATTTGATGTACCGCGTGATGTTGAAGTCAGAATCAGTGTTTGTATTTAAAATATGCAAAACTATACTTGTATGACAATTTACTGTGATCTAACTGTAATTCATGTACTTTGAAAAGATGTCAGGATATCACAGACATATCACGACTTCGACTCCCAAAGTTCAACAATAATAACAGTATTTTATGAGTGTCGTTTTTACTCATCAGTACAAGCAATATTATTTAGACATGCTTATATTTTTACTTCTTACAGTAAGAGGGTGGGGCGGGGTCTGGGGAGGGTTGCTCTTGAGGGAATAATATCAAATATGGCAAACTTTATTTTGTTTAAACTTTGTTAACCAATATTTTTTGACAGATTACTCTATGTGTAATATAACTTAATATTCAACTTCAATTTATAGCCTCTATTTATGAATGGCACAATATGGTGATTATGTTTTAGCCAAATATTGGTCACATGAGCTCGTTCCTCTCACACGTAATATTACAGTATTGTAACACCATGTACATCTGATGTATGTAAACTACATCAATATAATGACAATAAACAATGCTGTGTTGAAACGTGCTGATGTTACATGTACATGTGAGCAACTGAATTAAACGGATGATGTTTATGGTCTGTATTTATTGACTCTACAGATTAAAGCCACTCATTCAATAAACTCTCTAAACTTTAAAGCCCTACTCTTTTGAAAATGAAGGTTCTCAAATGTGTCTTTTCTGGTGGCACCATAGCAGAACCACTAAGTTCTCTAAAGAACCAACGCATTTATGTAATAGAGAAGTAACCATAAAGAACATTGTTTAAGTTTAAAGAATCTTCACATAACGTAAAGGTTTTGTTTGTAGAACCATGCAAGCAGGCCAAGAATCTTTTACCAACCTTTATTTCAAACATCTGGACATATGCTTTTATTTCTAGCTTAAGTTAAAACCACGTATTTTTTCATAACCCAGAAGTTAAAAGACAGTTGCTGGGTTACCACAAACCACAAAAATATTTAAGACCCATCCAATCTAAAGTTCAGACGTTTTAATAGTTCTAAGGCCTTTATTAATAAAAATGTAAGACATTCTAAGACTCTGAGGATCCGCGGCCACCCTGAACAAGTCATTTGAAATGTATGATTGATAAATGAGAAGAGACTGTACAAGAGGAGAGAACTGTGAGAACTCAGGTTCTGGAGACTTCTGAATAAACTAAGAATCCATACGAGGCCAGACCCCCTCATGAAGGGCCGAGAGAGGACCGACCGACAGCGAGGAGATGGGAAACGGAAGTGTGTCGGATGTTAGACTGGAAAGGAGAGGAGCTTTAATGCTTCAAAATCCTTAAAGAACAAGAGGGTAAAAAAAAATCAAATAATTAATAAACGCAATAAAAAAAATAAAAAAGTGATACTTAGCTGACATCCAATCAGTAGATTATTCAATCACCACACACTCTTCAATATTTAAAGATTCTATAACTGTTTTTTAAGCTACACGCAGTCCTTCAGTGTTCTCTGTTTTAACAGCCTGTTATGTTGAGAAAAGCACACTGGGACGTAAATATGATCTCGATTCAGTCACGATGCCCTCGCCCACACAGGAGCCCATTTCATCGCTGGTCTTCACTGTGCAGGCTGTTGTTCACACACAGCATTCGTAGAAGATGAATTTAACCTTGATTTCAACCCCAGTCACTGTAGACGGTCTCCACCCGTCCTCTGAGCTTCGGAGGAAGAAGCGATGGAGGGAGATCGGGGACCGACAGTAAAAATGGTGGGACCTCATTACTTTCAGCTCCTTCTTCTTCCTCAGTGTTCCTCAAAACACTGAAAAAGACCACATTATCATATATTAGTCAATTATTATATAGTTATATTATTCAATTATTATAACTGCATTATTATTTTAAAGACGGATATTTGATTTGTAAATCTGCTAGGACACGTTATGGAAAAGACTGAAACCTCGTGCTAATATATCTTCATCTTTACACTGAATTTTTAAAGCTCAGATTAAAAAACGATTAAAATTTTTCATAATTGTTTGAGTTAAGAGGAACTCTCAGCTCCCCCTAGTGTGAGAAAAGCACATGAACTCCTCTCAGAAAATGTGGCTTTAACACAAAAACATACACTCTGAAAGATAAAGGCCCCAAAAATGACATTGTAGAAAAAACACTTTTTTGGTTTCCTAAAGAATCTTTTAATGGTTGTCTCTTAAAAAAAGATGTTTGTTACCACCACATAATGTAAATATTCTACACCAGTTAAACAGCTTTTCTAGAATTCTATGTCTAAAGTAAGAACCATTTGGAAACCTTTATTTTTAAGAGTGTATACTCATGGTCTACAAATGTAACATTATATAAATATGAATATTCACCAACACAAAACTTGATGGACTTTATATTATTAAATAAACAAATATGTGCCTATTTAACAGAAAACCCTCAATTTTTGATGCTTTCATAGAGAAACACTTTCACACATCCCAAGACAGTCAACACCTGAATTATTGGCACCCCTCAAGAAATGCACAAAATTCATATAATGATTCAAATGTTTTCCTTAAAATGTTTGGAGAAACTGCTATTTAAGTAATATAATCATTTTATTTCTTCAAAACTGTACGGAGCAAAACTTTCTATTGTCCCCAGTCTCTAAGAACTCCCTTGTTGTGTACGACCATTTCCTCTGTCATCCATCAATACGGATAAAACCAAGGCTGTGTAAGCCTGACATCAGAAATGTTTGAAAACGAGGAGTTGAAAATTTACCAGTAATGATTAGGCATAAGCGTACTCGTCCACGTACAGAGAGAGGGGCGGCAAGAGAGGCGACAGGTTTCAGAACTACAGTTTAGTCTAAAAAAACACAGTCAGACATCACATCTATGACCAGAAGCTTTTTGGAAGCGATTCATGAAAGAGCAAGTCACAAAATGCACATCTGAACTCTGCAGTGTAGTTCCATAATTACAACTACAGTGCAAATGTAAACATTCAAAAAATTAAAAAACTTTTGATAACGCACACCATTATCACATTTAACAAAAAATAGATTGTTTACAAAGAAAACGGACGATACCCAATGCCTAATGCCTAAAAAACCTTTCCAAAGTTTTGCAACGACTCTCTCAGTCTCCATATTTGAACCCAATTGAAATCCTGTGGCGTGTTTTGCAGAGGGCTATCCCAAGCAAAGACCCAAAAATATAAAGAAAACTATAAATGTTCTGCATGAAGTAGCAGTCCATGATCCCTCAAGAAGTGCTGATCAACGTTACACTACATTCATTCACTCATACAGAGGAGAGTTTCAGGAGAGTGTGAG
>JBBPCZ010120996.1:0-10052 GCA_037974445.1 Brycinus macrolepidotus | reverse complement strand
TATATAAGTAAAAGTGTCATCACAGCTTGCTGCATATGTGGCTGTGTAGCTGCAGACCAGTCAGAATGCCCATGCTGACCTTTGTTCATTGCTGAAGGCACAAACATTAGAAATGGACTGTTGGAGCAATGGAAGAAGGTGACCTAGTCTGATGAATCACATTTTCTTTTACATCTAACTGAGCATCCGTGGGTTGTTCCGAATTAACTAGTCTGATCCATGGAGGCCCCTCCACACGAGATATTATATATACACATATACATATATATACACACACATATATAAAAATATTTATAATATGTGTGTGTGTGTGTGTGTGTGTGTGTGTGTGTATATATATATATATATACACACACACACACACACACATATTAGAAATATCTATATATAAATAACTTATATAAGTTATATACATGTCCGTGCTTTGTGTGTTTGTGATATGACTCACCTGCACTGTTGAATCCACAGCCGAGGAAAAAGCCTCGGACTTCAGGAGCCTCACCCATCAGTGGCTTGTGGTCTGCAGTGAATGATTCTGAGGGAGAAAAACAAACACTCTTTTTCTCCAGCATCTTCCCCAGAGGCACAGGGCAAAGAGGGATGTAGAGCAGCAGCTCCTTTTAGAGCTCATAAAAATGCATTTTGTGAACTGAATGTGAACTCGGCGCCACATATTAAGTCAAGTGTTTTAGCCTCTGAGTGTCATTCTGTGAAGATGGCCTGGCCTCAGTGGGAGAAGAGAAAGAGCAAAGCAGGACAACGGCAGGAAAATAATACTTGTATACAATCCAACCCTTCGACATTTTCTGTCGTACTCATGTCTGGAACTAAGCAAGAGAGCAAAGCAAGGCTAGGAACATCATTTATTCATCCATCCCTCCCTCTCTACTTTCTCTCTATGGTCTACTCTCTCCACCACAATCCTACGTCCCTCAACCCCCTCTTACACAGACCACGAACATCTAGGACTGAGCTAAAACCGAGACCACTGCGTCAGTGAGCTCCTCTCAGCGACTCTCGTGGTGTGAATGTGGGGGAGACATGGAACTTACTTAACCCAGTAAAACTTAAGAATGAAGTATCTTCATGTTTTTGAATGTAACTTGACATTCTGTTTATTTCAGTGCCAGTTACTGAACAATAATCTCTGATATAAAAGACAATTTTTTTTTTTTTTTACTGGAAAAACATTAAAAAACAAACTATATACAAAAATGACCACTGGCCGTCAATCTTCAGTTCTGCGCAAAAGTCTTATGCAAATTGTTTAACGCCATTTTTCTCAGTGTGTAATAAAATGTCTTTCTGCTAGCAAAACATTAGAATAAATGCAAACAAACAAGAAAGCAGTAAAAAGTATCAAGTATTTGTTTTGTTTGTAAAAAAGTAGTTGATATTTTGTGAGCTGGTAAGGAGAACACAGGTTCGGTTCCAGATTTCTCCTTGATGTCTCTAGCCATTGCTTGGATTTGTGAAGTTAATTTAATGAAGGAGTGATTGAGTCAAAGCAGGTTTCTGATGGAAACTACAAGTAATACTGGACTTTCACAAGGAACACACTGATATACTGTACATAAAATCACTATTTACTCTACAATTATATTTGTATTAATAATTTTTAGTTTTATTTAGTATATTTAGTAATATTAATGAGAAATAAAACACTCACCGCTCATCTAAATTTTGTAGTGTAGTGCAGATTAGGCCCAAGACGTTCTACGCACAAAAGTCAAATTTTTTTTTATTTTATTTTTTTACATATGGCCTCTTGTGGCTTATTGCTTTATTACTCAAACAGCCCCAGTTAAGGGAAAGATCCATTACCAGCTCAGAAGGATCTCAAAGCTCCAAAGGAGGTCACAGCAAGTTGCACTTGTAGACCAGAAGGGAATCAGGTTAGTGACCATGACTGCTTAGGCATTTAGGTCAAAAACAACTCCAGACCACTATTTATGTTAACTACTTCAGCAGTAATTTTATTTATTTATCTATAGTACTTATATCCACAGCATTTTATCCACAGTACTTATGACCACAGCATTTTGTGTATATAGTATAATGTATTTAGTACAGAGTATTTTCAGAGTAGTGCTATGTTTTATATTGTTCTTGTCTTTGTGTTTCTGTGTATCTGTGCAGTTGTTGCATAAGCAACTTCCTCCAGGATCAATAAAGCTTTCTGATTCTGATTCTGAACACAAGGTGTGAAAAGCTTCCATCTTACAACCACATCTACTCACTCTTTAGGAAGCTTGGAGACAGCTTGGGGCCACAGCCTGAGGCTAATTTAGACAAACCCAGTCCTGATGCTCTACCAGGGACCCCATGTTACAAGCTGTGCAAGTAGCCACATTGCTTGTACACAGCTTTTAGCATGTCTCGGGGGAGAATCTGTGGGCAAAATGCCGCAATCACTCACTCTGGAGAACCAGAGGAAGCTATCTGGTCCTGAAACCAACGGACGACGTGAAGAAGCAGCAATAAAGCTGCGTTTGTACCAGAGATAGAGCTGTTACAGTGAGCCTGCTCCTCTAGGGAACTGAGCTCCATGTGTGTTTTTACGTGCATGTGGGTGCTTGGAAGACAGAAAGTCAGATTCAAAAGACACTACTGCGAAAAACATACCAAGAAGTGCACTGTGGGCCAAAAGGTTGTGTATTAATAATGAATGTGTACTCTCTGAGACTTTATAATTTAAGGATGAAATATTTTCAAAATGTTTTATCACATTAGGGATGTGTAATCTGGGCATCCCGTTTGACAGCAAAAAGTTATATAATTGTATTCTTTACTCCAGACATATTCGATCAGTCAAGGTTGTTGGGCGTTGGTGGTGCACGTCAGGGTTTGTTATGACGTACACCCGTCCAAACCTGTTTCGAGAGACCCACTAAAATATCCATTAATCAACAACATGAACCCGACCAAACCTGCAATGTTTTTTTAGTTGTTCATAACTTAGTCATAACACCGCTAAACTCTCCTAAATGCTGCTAAACTATGTTAAACTCTGCTAAACTGCTTAACGTGCATCTCTAGTGTTGAAAGTTTACTTCATTAGTCTCAGTCTGAAGAGTAATGCATTGATCAAGTAACAAGTCATTTTACTCTTGACTCCAAATCAGACATGTTGGGTCGATAAGACCACTAGTGATGCACATGTCAGGGTTTTTTATGACCTACACCTGTTTTGAGAGCCAACCTGCCCTGTCAGACACACAAAAATATCAATTAATCAACAACATGAACCTGACCTGACCTGCAATGTTGTTTCTTTATAACTTCGCAATGCTGCTAAACACTGCTAAATGCTGCTAAACACTGCTAAACCACTCAAGCCGTGCATCTCTAGAGTCTTAAGTTTACTTCAGTAGACTCAGTCTGAAGAGTAATGCAGTGAACAAGTAACAAAAGCTTACAGGCCACCAAATAGCAAAAGGCAAACTGCAAGTCTGTATCATCACACACCAAAAGGGTTAACTTAACTAGAAAAAGCATCAACTAGCTGAGGATGGCTCTCTTTTTGAGTCTTGGCTCTTCCCGAGGTTTCTTCACTTCCTCTCGCCTTGGTTTGATCTCAAGGAGCTCGGACCCAGATTCTGTAAAGCTGCTTTGTGACAATATCCATTCTAAAAAGTGCTATATAAACAAATTTGACTTCGGTCGACCTTAAGCAACTATTCCTTTCATCTGCAGTACCATGCAAAAGTCTTAGACATCTGTGAAAATTATATTTCAAACCTCTTTAGCTGAGCAGTATAAGCTTTTAAAAGCTTACAAATAATATTAATACAGTAAACAGTGATTTTATGTATGTCTATGTGTTTGCTTAATCATTCACTGACCTCTCTTCACAGAAGCCCAGTTTTACACTGTAGTTCTCATCAAATACCAGGTTCAGTTCAAGCAATACTTCATTAAATTAAATCAGGAGCTGCTGATGGAGTTTCACAAATCCAGGTGAAGGATGGAGGCACCGAGGAGAAATCTGGAACCGAACCTGTGTTCTCCTCACTAGCTCTTTTTACTAGCTCAACTTAAAGCATGTTTTACAAACAAAACAAATCTTGATATTATTTAATGTTTTCTCGTTTTTTGCATTTATTCTTATAAGTTGTGTATTTACTGGCAGAAGGTCCCTCACTGCTCAGATAAATGGTTTTAAACAGTTTGCACAGAAGCTTAAGACTTCTGCACAGCACTGTATGCAAAGAAAAACTGTACCTTTCAAGTACACTGTCACTGAGATGATACCCTCAAGGTTACATCTTCAGTACCTCTAGTTACAGAACTGTATTGCATTGCAGTTATATTTTGGACCACTTGGACCTTAAGGACCACACTGTACCTTTGAGGGTGCATTATTTCTACCTTGGGGGGCTAAACTTTGCCTGGACTGTACTTTTTTTTCCCCCTCACAGTGCACAGAGGAAAACATCACTGCATGTCCTGTCATACCAATCAACACACACAGGAGATTTTACTGTACGAACAGTAGGATACAGTGACTCACTCTTCCAATTCTCAGCAGGTGAAACGGGTCAGCACCGCACTAAAGCCCAAACATTCCTCTATACACCCCCTCGCAAAAACAAAGGCACGAGGGATCATCCCCTGTCAGTAACAGATTTAGTGTAATGGCAGGAGTGGTGGTCTGCAGCCCCGAGAGCAGTGTGTGGGTGTGACCTGCAGCCGATGTGCTGTGAGAGCAGCATTTCACACCTGTCAGCTCCCATTAGAGACAGCCTGGACACAACAGGTAGCACTGCAGCGTTGGAGCCATGGACACGGCCTGAGCAGCCAGTCCAAGTACACAGTGGAGCGCTGACCACTATTTCTACCACCAATTAATCTACCGACTATTATTAGATTAACTGACTAATCAGACTATTACACATTGTGCTCACATCACAGTACTGTCATCACTCAACATTCTGTCCGTGTGACAAGCGAAACAATAGACTATGAAACAACCGAAGCCCCTTATTGCCCATTCCTCCACCAAAAAACGTACTTCTCTTATAGTATGCCATTGCTACCAAGCAAGCATGGACCAGGAGGGACAAGAACTTTTACTCGTCCACCACTGTACACCCTAGCACTGCACTTTATCAAAGAAAAATGAACTTATCATAATATAGCAGTGTTTAAGGCAGAAAAACTCAAGTCATAAGAATGTTTTCTCAGCAAATAACCACAATAAATATCATGCTAATTTCAAACAGGGCCTCTTTGCAATTTCCTGCATCAAGCTAATGGTGATGCACATTCATTTCCCCCCCCAGTGGGTTCAGATCTAACCAGAAGCATCCTTAAGCAAATACTTTCATAAGTCACATCCTAAATGAACATTAAAGGGCTCATATTTTCTTCACTGGACTAAAAGAGATGTGATGTGTAACAGTTCATAGAATTATTGTTTTCATAACACTTTACTAAAGCTATGACAGGCACAGCGAAATAGTCTAAATAACATTCATTGCATTCTAGATTTCCCTTTTTTAATATATTTGCAAATAACAAAAGAGAGACTGTACAGTGTTTTGTTCAGACCCATAGCCAAGAATTTGTTTCTGCTGGGGTTCAGCAGTGCCACATGGACGCACTGCACACTGTGTTCAGACAAACCACACACTGTGTTCAGCTACACCACAACACTAGAACTGGTGGGGGTATAATGATGGTGGTCTGTTGACTTTAGTTGTGATTACGATTACAATTATAATTACATTTATTTATCACTATTTTGGATGGCAGTTGCCTGTTGTAACATAGCAAATTTGTTTTTTATTTATGTATAATTTTTTATATTGGTGTTGGGAGGGCATTGTGAGCTCATGTAAATATGGGGGCGGGGGGGTGGTGTCATCCCATTATATATTATAATTACAGCCTTGGCCCCACCCATTCACAGTGACGTTATATATGTTTACATATCAGTTTACAAAAACAGCCTAGATAGAGAATCACTCAGAATAAGAGAGGTTAGAAAATGTAGAAATGAATGACTCATTTGATACTTAAAACCACACAACTGCCATCAGTGGAGAACATAAAACAAACCTTGAGCCGGATGGGCCACTAAAATCATACAAAATGACTCCTGTGATGTTTTCCATTTCCGACAACTGGAAGCTCAACAGCAAAAACAGCAGAAGCTGACGTAAGCCATCTGAGTACTTTTCAGGACCTGTACTAGATGTGTGGGGCAGCTGGTGGCCTAGTGGTTAGGGCGTTCGCTCTGTGATCAGAAAGTCGTGGGTTTGAATCCCAGGACTGCTAGTGGCACCTCTGAGCTACCCTTGAGCAAGGTACCGTCCTCACACACTGCTCCCCGGGCGCTGTGTTCCTGGCTGCCCGCTGCTTCACTTGGTGAATGGGTTAAATACAGAGAAGAATTTCATGCTGTTCACACTGTATGCTGTGGTGTGCTCATGTATGACAGAATGGTCACTTTACTTTACTTTACTTAGATCTTGTGCAGGTAATCAGCTGTGCCACTAACGCTCTTTCAACTAAAGCTTATGCTCGCGCTTAACCCCTTCCCGTTTAATTTCCATTAAAAATTTACCTGTGAAAGAGGCTTTATACAGCAATATAAATAGCGCATTAGATTTGATCCATAATCAACATCAATAACTTATCAACTGTGCTGTGCATCGCTGCAGAACTGAAATAACTGAGACACTGAATCATCTGTGGCACAGCAGAGAAGAAGAAATGAAAACGACTGCAACGCTTGAGGGGTTACGGCATGGGTGACAAAAGCAGAACTCAGTAAGTGATTCAACAGCCTGACATTCTGTTGTCGCGAAACGATACGCAAACATCTGGCTGTCAGTTAGAAAAATGTTGTGTGAGAGAATTCGCATACCATAAAGGTCAGCCCGCAGTAAACGGCTGTGATTAAATACACATTTACATGCTCAAAACCGTCCGGCCGCAAATGCCAGTGTTTGTGAACGTCTGAGATTAAATGACTTTGATTTCATGTTTGTGAACATTTGTAAATGAGCGTTTGTGAGTAAAACCACACTCACTGCAGGTCAGCATTGGATTTGGAGAAGCCCGTGTGTTAATGTTTACTGAGCATGAAGTTTAATCGACCTAAGAAAAGGAATATTTATTTATCAGTTTAAACATCTGCACTTTGGTTACGGCTGTAGGTGTCGGCAGGTTTTTTGTATAAAGACGTTTAAATGGACATGCAGTGCATGGACTGCACATTACAAGTGCTTGCAAGGGTGCAGCGCGATAAACAGTTGCAAACTGTTCCGTATCAATCACACAACAATCACAGGGTTTGGCTGTTTGGAGAAGATGCTGCTTCCTTTACTTGTTACATGATACACCAGTTATGGCCTAATGAAACAGGCTGGACTCTTTTCAAATACATTTTGATCATTTCAATTAAGAGGAATGAAATAAATATTTAAAAAAATGTGTGTGTGTGTGTGTGTGTGTGTGTGTGTGTGTGCAGCATGTGCCAAAATACAAATTTAATACTTAGACAGAGAATCCCTAAGAATAAGAGAGGCTAGAAAATGTAGAAACGAACAACTTCTTTTGATACATAAAACCACACAACTGCTATCAGTGGAAAACATAAAACAAACCTTTAGCCTGTTGAGCCACTAAAATCATCCAAAATGACTCCTGACGCCACTAATGCTCTTTCGACTGAAACTTATGTTCGCACTTAACCCCTTCCCATTTAATTACCATTACATTTCCATAGAAAAACGCCTCTGTGAAAGCAACTATGGTGTGTGATATTATTACTTAATCACAGTAAAATCACAACACAGTATAAAAAGGCACCACATCTGAACCTAAACAAATTAGATTCTAGGGCTGCGCGGTCTGAGTTGACCAAGATTGGAAGTTGACAAATTTATTATAGTAAGTTTGGCAGATTTGTGTGGCGATTTCATGTGGTGATGTATCTGAATACTAAATGTTGTAGGTGAGTTCAGCACAACAACAACTGTGCTAAACAGCTGGTCATCTTTTTCAATGTAGTGTTTTATTTGATTCAAAAAGGCAACTGTCTATTTGTTGAAGAATTTAAAATGCCAGTTTGGCCCATTAAAGAGCAAATAAAGCTTCAGCTTAAACATTCAGTACTGGTGCACCCTATTTTCTCAATGTCACTGAGAGCTGTGTAGGTGACTTCTGGGACCTCCCCTCTCTCCCTCTGCCATGCTGTGGCTGTGTGCAATGTAAATTTTTTAATTGCGTCTCTGATCGCTCAGAGGAGGGGCTGCAACACGTGATCAGAGTGGGACATCAAAGTGGGAGCTTGTGCAAGCAGAGCTGCTCTACGTGTCTACAATAATGATTTGCATGTATTTAATACTGCGGTGTACCAAATCACTGAACATCGGTTTACCTGGTCCACAGACTGTGGATTTGATTCCAGTTTGCTCCAGAGAAGGAACTCTATTGATGGCTCCCTCGATGTGCTGCATGAAGACATCCCAGTCCAGATCAAACAGGCCAAAGGCAAAGTTATCCAACACCTGCGGGACCAAAGTACAATAGCAGCCTTACTACAGTCAGCTCAGAATCACAGATCAGCCCAGCAGTTTTCAGTTCAAATTTCTGTAGGATTTAAAGAGAGAGAGAGAGAGAGAGAGAGAGAGAGGGAATATAAAGAAGAGAATGAAAGAAAAAGAGAATATAAGACAGAGAGAGTGTAAGGGGAGAGAGTAAGTGGTGAGAGGGAGGAAAGATAGAGAAAGAGGTGGGTGGGAAGAGGGAAAGAGAGAGAGATAAGAGAAAGAAACAGAGATGGTCTGGTAAACACACACCCAAAGGTAAGCTTTCTGGGTCAAGTGTGAAGAGCAACAAGCAGTGTGAAAGTTGGGATGTGGATGTGCTGGAACAGTGTGTGAAGACAGTGTGTAAAGAGACCGAGGGGTGTATGTGAGGGCACCGTGGCAATATGTGGGGACAGTGTGCGAAGATGGTTTTAAAGAGTATTTGGACAATGTACTGGGACAGTGGGGGACCAGAGGGGACAAAATAAGCCCGCAGCATTCGGACAGTGTGGAGAACAGACAAAAGGGACAGTATGAGGGGAGAGTTTGAGTAAAAAGTAGGATGTGTGTGGTGAAAGTGTGTGAGGATAGTGTTTGGACAGTGTGTAGGAGAGAGTGTGGGGACAGTGTGGAGACGGTGTGTGGCAACAGTTTTCTGGCAGAGAGGACAGTGTGTATGGGCACAGTATACACTCCAAATTAAAAATAAACTCCTGCACAATCTGCAGGTGCTGTTGCCATGCCGACCTTCCCTGTCCTGCCTCATTAGAAGGCTCACCTGGCTGGGCAGAGCAGGACAGTGTTATTTTTAAACACACACACACACACACACACACACACACACACACACACACACCTCAGCGCACGAACGCACACACACATACACTGCCCATAACTCTCAAACTGCCATTGCTTTGTTTTTTCACTCCCAAACTGGGGCTGTAAATTGTTTCTGTTACAGAGTCTCCTGAAGCAGAAAGTAAACTATAAATTGGGGGAGAGAGAGGGAAAGATAAAGAGAAAGAGAGAGAAAGACAGAAAAAGAGAGAGAGAGAGAGAGAGGGAGAGAGGGAGAGAGGGAGAGAGAAATAGGGAGAGATAAAGAGAACAGATAAGGGTGTGCTTGTGTGTGTGTTTGAGAGAGAAAATGTGAGAGAGAAAAACAGTGAAAGAGAGAAAAATGAGAGGAATGCAAAGAGTGAAAGAAAATGAGACAGCGAGAGAAGTGAGAGAGAGAGAAAAGTGAGAGAAGGATAGAGAGAGGGAGAGGAAGAGTGTGTGAGAGAGAGAGTGAAGTGTGACACTGGTGTGATGTAGAGACAGTCAGCTGTGGGTGACACAGATGTTAGTTTAAACAGAGTGCTATGACTGTGATCACATACACGCATGCCCACCCACACACAGTGCATACTGCAGATGGATCTGAGTCTGGACACACACACACACACACACACACACACACACACACACACACACACACACACACACACACACACACACCACACACCA
>JBBPCZ010120995.1:0-10052 GCA_037974445.1 Brycinus macrolepidotus | reverse complement strand
AAACCGAACCGAAACCGTGGCCCAAATACCGAGGTACGTACCGTACCGTGGGATACCTGTACCGTTGCACCCCTAATATACACACACACACACACACACACACACAATGTACATATACACATACTTATACTTACATAGGTTTATATATACACATATTTACATACACACAAATGTCTATAGTTGTATTATTTGTATAGTGTACTTTTTATATTATACTGTTGTGTTGTATAGCTTTTATTCTATTGGTTATGCTGCTCTTACTTTTGTTCTGTCCACTTTCTGCTGTAACAATGCAAATTTCCCACTTGTGGGACTAATAAAGATTTATCTTATCTTATCTTATCTTAAGAGAACCTTTTCGATCCTTTCTGGGGAAATTCATCCCTTGTTTTCCATTCGTCAGTCGCCAGGTCTAATTCTTCGCTGATTAAAATAACCAGCCACAATAAAACACACTCTATACAAGCAGTCATGTGGTTGCGAGATTTAATCACATTTATAATTCCTATGAATACAGAACCAAAAACCTTATTGGAACAACTTCATTACTTCATTTTGTTATTAGTAATCATCAACTGGTCTTGTCATCTACAGGCATTATGACATTTTACAGATTTCAGCACCAACTGTTTTTCTTTTTCTTTAAAGAAAACGAGTACTAGACTATCCTGTAAACCAGCCAAGACCAACTAAAACAAATGCTTAAACTAGCAAGACCAACTAAAACAAATGATTAAACCAGCAAGATTGACTAAAACAAATGATTAAACCAGGAAGACTAACTAAAATAAATGATTAAACTAGCAAGACTGACCAGTAAGACCGACTGAAACAAATTATTAAACCAGTAAGACTGACTGAAACTAATTATTAAATCAGTAGGACAGACTAAAACAAATGATTAAACAAGTAAATCTAGTAAGGGCACAATATCATTTTTATTTTTCTGATATCAACTGATACTGATAAAAATCTAGTCATTTTTGTCCTTAAATACCACTTAGGCCCAAGGCCAACATTTGGTATCGGATCACTGCCACATCTAAGTAAGACTGATTAAAGTACATCAATAAATCATTTTTCTCATTAATGAGGGAAACTATGGTTAAATGGAGGAGACCAATATGTTCATGCAACAAAAAACCCAATGTTGACTTTTACTGTACACTAAAGCAAATCATTCCTCACATCGCTGACCTGTTCACAGCAATGACTAAATGTATGTAAACTATGGCTTGGAACCTCATCATCATGTTAATGCTAACTTGGAAAAAAGGATTACTCACTGATCTCATTTGAAAATATAATGCTAATAGTACTACATATGTCTTGTATGCCAGAATACAGCAAAACTAGTGGTTACACATATAGAGTGCAGCTGCTGATCCTGTTACTGTGTTTTGGTAATGTGAAACCCAGAGGACAAAAGAATAAACATCTTGAAGTAAGCTCTCAGTATTAAGCATGGGCTGACTTCCGCCACAGAGCTGCTCTGTTTCCCATGTAAGGCTGCCCCAGTGACTCAGTGGCCTGCTCAGAGAAGTCATGACCCTGGTTCTAACCTCTACAAGGTGGTCTTGAGTGCACCAGAGTGTCCACACACAGGTCGGGCTCTTGAGTACCATGACTCAATAAGAGATGTCTCACTATTTACAATATTCACAGACTTCCGGTTTTGTCTGCTCTGGAGTAAAAATATCCACTGATTAGCTGCAATAACTTAAGGCCAGAACCAAAATCTCTAGTAGGAAAAGTGTATAATCTGTCTTGCTGTGTTCACAGGCTAAATATTTTTAATTAAACCACATCCGTGAGACTTTTTTTTTTTTTAATAACAAATCGAAGCTTCAGTGTCCTGAAGTCTGTTCATGAGTTTGCTGTTTTGCTGTGTTTTTTCTCTGCATTTGTGTTTTGTCCCTTTGAGTGACGTCACAGTGCTTGCAACACTATCTCTCACATATAGATTGAAAAGGCGACTCACCCCACCGCTATCTCTCCCATACATTACGAAGGTGACTCGACCACAAAAATCGAATTTTTAAATGATCAATACCCCTGATCATCTGATCAATTAGTTGTGTACAAGCGATTAGTTGTGTAAGATGACTTGACAGAAAGTACTCGACCACAAAAATCAACTGTTTAAAGGATCAATACATGGCCCCTGATCATCTGATCGATTAGGGGTGCTCAATGAAAGGGATATTAAGGGACGTTTTGATGCTGGAATCATGCTCATATTTCAGAAACTGTAGGAGAAGTGGCTACAAAAAGCGTTTGGAATAAAACAGTAATAATAATTTCTATAAAACTAGTGTTTTCAGATACCCAAGCATAGGTTTTATGGGCAAAAAAAAAAATTTGCATCACAGATTCTCTCTCCGAAACACATTTTAAAAGTGACTCAACCATTCTTTCTCCCCCCATATAGTACAGAAGGGACTCGACCACAAAAAATTATTTTATTAAATGATCAGTACTCTGCCCCTGTTCAAAGTTATATACAACTACGGAGATGAATGGAGGTTTTCTTTGGAACCAGTCCAATATTTCAAAAACTGCAGGAGGAGAAGATGCACCAAATTCAGGTATAAAAAGAATAACTAGAAGATGCATTTCCACCAGAAAATGCAAAGTGTGACTGCGTGGTTCCTATAAAACCAGTGTATGGAGACATTCAAACATTTGTTTTATGGGCAAAAAAAAAAAAAAAAAAAAAAAGATTGTGTTACAAAAAAATGCTTCCCACACAGTCTTGAACTAGCGATGTTGTGGTTCAGAAACTGCCGCTCTACCCATTACACCCCTGGGGGCGTGGGAATTCGCCGGCTCTTTCCAAGCCATTTATGGGTACGACTGAAAGCATAGCAGCATTCACAGGCTGATTATTTTTAATTAAACCACAACAAACAGTCACACACATATAATAACATCTTTTATATGACTGACCTGAGCTGTAGTATCTGGAAGTCCATTTTATGAGCATGCTGTGTGTTTTGCTCCATGTTTATTTCTTCACATTCGTTTTTTTAGCCTTTTTCTCCGTCTATGGCATCCGTACACGTGACTTTACTGACTATCTCTCCACAGAGATTTTAAAGGGAGCTTTTGGAAAACTTCAGTTTACACACACACACACACACACACACACACACACACACACACACGTATTATAATAAGACTCGTTGAAGAAGAAAAAAAAATCAATTTGCGCTGCTCAGAGTCAAAAGCGCAGCTTACGCACAGCCACTCCCTCACACCCCATCCCTCACTCTCACGAACACCCCATCCCTCACTCTCACACACGCTCCCCCTGAGAGACAGCGCTCAGAGCAAAACATGTGTCTGGCTGGCAGTGAAGAATGTCAGGGTGAACTGCAAGGGTATTCCAGGCATCTTGCCAAGCGAGTTTATGTCACAATGCTCAGGGGCTCTCTCTCTCCTATGTACTCTAAAGAAGGCCCAGCCCTCAGCTATCTCTCCCCATTCTTTGCAGACCAGACTTGACCACAAAAATCAATGTTTGAAATGATCAATACTCGGCCCCCTGTTCATCTGATGAATAAGCTGTGTACAAGTGCACTACGGGCGGTCTAAGGCATGTTTTGACAATGGAACCACGCTCATACTTCACAAAATGTAGAAGAAGCAGCTCCAAAAAATGGGTGGAATAAAAAAATATTAATAATAATAATAAAACATCTAAAAAAAAGAAGTTTAACTGGAACTATAATTAGCCAAGAATTTGGCTAATTGGCTAAGCTGAATAAATTCTCATTGTATTCAACAATATTTTTAAATGTGGACCAACGGGCTCTTTTTCCACCACAAATACTCACAAAATATGTCATATGCTCAAAAAAAAACCCCTAATTCTCATAACTGATATACAATAGATAAAATATACAAATGTTAAGCCCTGAGACACTGATTAAAGTGTCACTGAGCCCTTAAGACAGAGAAACAACCCTCTGGCTGGAGGTTGGATGAGTGATTGACAAACATTTCCCTTTAGTGATGAAGTGACCTCAGCAGACCTCATGACCATTCATGCACTGACCTTATACACTTCTGCATGTGGACCGTGCAGTTCTGCAATGTTTCCCATGTCAATCAAAATCCCACACCCAAGTTATGAGCCAAAGCTAGGTTAGCACTATGGACTGTTCAAGTCTCTAAGGGACAGTGAGCGATTCCTATGTGGGTGCATTTGGTTAAGGGTTAAAGGACAGACAATGTGTAAAATATTAGAATTATTCAAAATATTTTAAAACAATAGGAGACAGAAATCTGCTGTTAGTTGATGACAGTTATTTGTTTTGCTTTAACTTTTTCAGAGTTACATAAAAAAAAAAACAATAAATAAAAAAATTGATTGAAAACATAACCAATAGCTAACTGGATGTTCAAAAATAATAGCTAAAATCTGATGTCAACACTAACAACTGTGTTTATTTTTGTGAACAATGTTTATTTCTCTGATTCTCTACATTTTTAGCTGAGCAAAGCTCTTTACCACATATTACTCTGGGGGTCTGTGATTGGCAAATATTAAATAAAATAAAAAAAAGAAAAAGAAAATTTGCACTGGCTGGATTTATCACAGTGTCCCACATGCTCTTATCACCACTGTCTGTTCCCACTAGACATATTTCTTGCAGACCAAGACCCCTATTTTCTACTGTTTTCAGAGGGAGCAACATGTTTTGCATGCTTGGAGCCTTGTCTTTTATGCACACTGCAAGGCTACTTCTTATGCTGCACAGTCCAGGCATCTTGAGTCGATAAAAGTTCCACTAGAAGTGGTCAGTCCTCTCATGAGAGGGTTTTCTGTGCTGGACAATGAACCCTCCCAACAGTCCATAAACAGCCCTCAGTTCATAATTGAGAAGTTATCAGTGACTACAGTCCCTCCTGGATCTAACTGATAAATTACAAGCAGTTTTTTACATTTAGCTTGTATTTTGCAAACACAGCCATGTCTATTGGACAGCCAAACATATTTTGCCTGTACATAGAAAAACACTGGCTTACTAGCACAGCTGTTTTCTTATTAATGCAGTTCTTGAGACTTCAGGTACATTTTGGTATATCATTACACGAAATTCATTACATTAACAGTCTATCAAAGACTCCTCAGCAGTAACAGGTCACTGATCCTGTGACGAACGACCAGTACTGCAGTGATTAGTTGACAATGTTCATTAACTGAATGATTGTGACACATTGTTAACTTTCAAACAAAGATGCTCGACAATGCTCCACAATGTTCATCCGACAGACTGCAGTACACCATAGGAAGCACAGGGGCGAAACGGATTCCATTGTTTTACTGCACCAAAAAAGAAGATAAAAAACTAATAGTCACATAGAAGGAACTAAGTAATGATGCCTATTTGAAAGCAAAAGGAAAAGACTAAATGCAAAATGATTTGATTACTGGATTAATCAAATACTTGCTGACACATTAACTGATTATAGATATGATATTTAGTTGCAGCCCTATGACTAAGAGTGCTGTGTACTCACCATTCTTGCGCTCATTGAGAGGGGGCAGATTCAGGCTGGGCTGCAGGGATAATTCCCCCATCTCATGGGTCACGGCCTCACTCTGAGGGCTTGGGGCCAACAGGCCTCCGATCCCAGCTTCCCCCTGGGCCTCCATGTCTCGTCAAGGAGGAGTCGGGGACTCCCTGGAGATCCGCAGGAAATAGGGAGGTCACAGTAAACTGCTTACCGTTTTCTCTTCAGAGTTCAGAGACTTCTGCAGAGTGGAAAAAGAGAACAATGAGAGGTATAATAAACAGGGGATCATGAAAGTCGATTAAAACACCTCACAGTATTGGGTTCGGCAATAGATATACTGCAAAAATGGTGAAGTTGCATGTTAATCTTTTACCATGTTACCTCAGTGTTGTTTAATATGTGCTGCAATCAAAATACATACCAGTATAAACCCAATATGGTATTTCATCCATATTGTGCAATTCTAATCACAACTTGTACCGTTGCAACAAAGTAACTGTCACGGCAACAGTAAGGGTAATAAAATACAGAGATCAGCACAACATCTGATATATCACAAAAAGTTATTGAGAGTTAGTCAGTCATGGATGTCTGTTCTTGCCATTAGGATGCGCTAAAGTCTGCAGAATCACTTCATGTCCTGCGGGAGAACCATAAACATTGAGCTGTGAGTGTCAAAAGTAGCTATTGTACAAGCCACAGGACATGAATGAATGAATTTTGACCTTAGTAACTTAATTTTTCCATGTTTACAACATGACCCTGGCTTAGGAGCTGACATGAAACATTCTGGCATCCACACAAACTCCTCGGTCATTAAAGAACTGCAAAATGCCAGAATAGCCTGTGCCAACGCAAAACATTCCCAACCACATCCATTCATTCAAACAGAGTACTTTATTACGATGAAAAACACAGTGGCATGACCCATATCACTGCAAATTAGCAGTGAAGTCTTCACGCCCCCACATTTGTTCATTTCAATTTCAAGTATGGTTTCGAGGGCTGAATACATGGACTTCATATGAAATAAACTCATATTATTCACAGGTGCAGATAGGTATAGTTATGATGGGCTGTCTGTTATCTTAGAAACACTTGGCCTTTGGCCTCGACATTATAGACTGTGTTTAACTGAACAACTTGGTTATTATAATGCAGTTTGTGCTGCATGTTTGCCATTTACAGGAAAAACTACGTCAATCTGAAGACAGGCCTAATTTAATCCTTTCTACAGATCCGATTACCGTTTTTTTTTCAGGGTCTCCTAAAATAGAGTCCTAAAATAAGTCTCTGGGCTTTTCAAAAGAGATTCCATATTCACATCCTCTTTCAAAGGGGAATTCCAGAGATTGTTCAAAACTTTTACATAGTCTTTCAAAGTAGTTTGATGTGAAAGGGTTATTTTGAGCATCTTTTGAGTTTTTATATGAAACGTTTATAATGATAAAATAGTGGCAAGGCTGGAAAAAAAACTTTTCTTTTGGGACAATACTGCATGTACCTCTCCACCATGAAAGGAATTTTAAAAAACTATCACAAACAATGTCTCAGACACTGTATTCTTAACCATTTCATGTAAAAGGTTAGTAAGTGCAATACGTTTCTGTCAAGCAGCTTTAAAAGTCATTACACACAAAACACATCTGATTCCTATCACCACTGAACAATTCTGACTCTGTATGGAATTATACAGACTGGAAAGGAGCATGTCACATCAGTCCAGTCTGAAAAACATCTTACCATTTACCATTTGTCTCCCCAATTCAGTCATGCTCAAATCCACCAACTAGCTGGGAATAAAATACCACCAAATCTAAGAGGGCGAAAGCTAGCACATGCTTCTTGTCACATGAAGCACCACCACATCTTTTCAGACCGCCACTAATGCAACATTTTGGACCGCTCCACATGCTTGAAGGAGCACTAAAACTAATGCAAAAATTCTGAAACATGGGTAGAATTCCCTTTTAATTCCACACTACGCTTCCTTAGCTACCAGAGTAAAACATTCAGCATGCAGTGAATGCCAGAATTTCTTGTTGTTTTTTTCAATAAAATCAACAAGTACAGGCAGGTATAGGACACGCTGCACTTTACTAAATGACTGGAGTACCAGTATTTACAGATCGAATCAAGATATCTGGAGTAAGTGGATATGGTAAAACACTTCACCAGCAGCAAAAAAACAAAGTGACCTGGTCTGAACCCAGGGGAAAAAAGAGCAATCAGACACAAATACTCATCAGACTCTGGTTAATGACCACTTCCTCTCATCCAGTTTCAAAATGAAACGTTGTATTTCGGGGGTTTCAGAGCTTCAGCACGTATCCTGTCTGCAAGACGAACCTTCTTGGCAGTCCACTGTCTACACTTCAAGGCTAAAACACTGCTATTAAACTGACTGTGCATTAATAAGACAGCTATTTGTCCTTCACATTTACTGTTGCTAAGAGACAAAGAACTCAAATTTAGAACTACACAGATCACAACAGGCTCAGGGAATTTTTTTTCTCCAAAGGATGCAGAGACTGAACATTTCTGGGCCAAAGTTGATCACAGATATTTCACTTGAATTTTATCAGTTATATAAGTGTGAATATGAGCAGTAAGAAACTGACAACTCTCCAGCTTTCTAGTGACATCTTCATTAGTGTAAGTGCATCAGCAATCACACTATTGTTCTAGTGTAAATGTTGTATTACATTGTATTATTGTAATTATTTTAATTCCACCCATTTTTTTGGAGCCGCTTCTCCTCTTAGAATTTTCTAAATATGAGAATAGTTCCAACATCAAAACAATCACTAACATCCGGTGTGTTGCGCTTGTACAGCGCTAATCAATTAGATGATCAGGGGTAAAGTACTGATCGTTTAAAAAATCGATGTTTGTGGTCGAGTCTCCTCCGTAGTGAATGGGAGAGAGGTGGGGTGAGCCGCCTTATGTGTCTATATGGGAGAGACAGTGTGACATCACGCTATGGTGCCTGCAAAGGGACAAAAGTATACAGAGTAAAAGGTGTGTATCAAAAAATACACAGCAGACTCATAAAATGGACTTCAAGACACAGAGGAATGAGAGTTTGAGAGTATAAGGTTTCTGCTTAAGTGGACTTCTCTGCTGTTTTAATGCAGTTTGAAATTAGTAATTTCTGCTTGTTGTGATTTATTAAAAATAATCAGCATGTGAATGCTTGTTTTGGCGTTGTTATTTAGCCAGACTGTTTGCCAGCTTCGTTATCTGATTTAAGGCTGTATCTTAACTCTTCTGGGTGTAGAATGTGTCCATAGGACACTAAAATGTGGTAGGGAGACACGTTAACTGTTAAGTTACAGCGAATTTCGTGCTGAACGGAGGTTTCTCTCTGATTCTCTGGATTTTTAGCGTACCGTGGCTAAAACACTGTCGTATACAAAAGACGCCCTTATTTGGAGCTTGTGTGTGCTTGGGTCCACAGTGGAGGCTCTAAAGTTTGCAAGAAGCTTCGTTTTGTTATCATCTGTCGTGTAGAAACAGAGGTCTGAAAATTTAAAAAACATGAAATTTATGGTTTTGGGAACTGTGTGTTATTGTGTCTTCGGGCGATATTGCCACGAGTTATGCACAACATTTACAGACAATAATATGTGAGACCGGACGTGTTGCTTATTATTTCTTTTAGTTTGCAAGTTTCAAATCACTACGCCATGCATCTGATGTACACTTTCCCAGCATGCCTTGAGCAACCGCAAAGTAACATGAGAAATGTAGTTTGCCCATTTATAACGTGTGTTCATATGGGTGAGAGAAGGAGGGGCAGCGTGTAAAAACTCAGCCTGGGACAGACTTACATGTGATTGTAAATACTTGTACGTTGTTCGATGTTCTAAGTTTTTTTCAATAAATCTTATTATAATACTTGTCTGTAAGATGAAGTTTTCCAACAGCTTTAATATTTATGTTTGGGGACTTTTGCAGTAAAAAAAAGAGAGAATATAATGGATTTCCAAATTTTTGGCGGGGTGGGCGGGTGGGGATGGGGTGTCCAAACAATTGGTTAAAGTACAAAAAAAACATTTTTCTCATATTGCTTGTACTGAAAAAAAAAACGAGATATTTGTATATTACAAAATACACATTGCTAT
This sequence comes from Brycinus macrolepidotus, assembly GCA_037974445.1. NCBI lineage: Eukaryota > Metazoa > Chordata > Actinopteri > Characiformes > Alestidae > Brycinus > Brycinus macrolepidotus. Next base: position 399 of record JBBPCZ010120995.1, on the reverse strand, counting down.
CGCAACCACACACACATCCAACCACCCCACCACACAGGTTGTGTGGGCAGCAATTTTTCTTTTAACACAAATATTTGACTGTCTCCAAACACTGGTTTTACAGCAACCACGCAAACACATTTCACATTTTCTCACGGAAATGCATGTTCTAGTTTTATTATTACTCTTTTTGTAGCCAAAATAGGTGCTGCTTCTCCTCGCAGCTCACGCTGAATTTTGGAACCGCTTCAACGTCAAAACATCCGTTATAATCCATAGTAGTGCGATTGTGATCGTTTGATTGGGGCAGAGTATTGATCATTGGACCAACAGGTGAAAAAAACAAATGCAAAGAAACACAGCGCAAAACATACAGCACGCTCATAAAACGGACCTCTAGACAATAAAGTTCTCATCAGT
>JBBPCZ010120994.1:0-10055 GCA_037974445.1 Brycinus macrolepidotus | reverse complement strand
CACACACACACACACACACACACACACACACACACACACACACACACACACACACACACACACACACACACACTATGTGACTGTCATATCCATCTCTAACGTGTCCTGTCTGGACACTGTATCATCAATCCGGCACCGACAGCATGTAGCTCTCAGCCACTGTGCTGTTATAGAGATAGAATGGACTGAAGGTCATAGGTCAGCTCTTCCTTTGGCTGGTAAATTGCTTTGCTGGATTGATGGTTCAGCGTGGAGCTGAAACGTCCAGGTTCAGCTGAGGGCTCCACTCTTACATGTGTTACTCTGAGCCTGGAGCTGAATCATCTCCAGATGAATCTTTCATCAGTGTAACATAATTCCTGTCTTTTTTATATGCCCTCTTTTTAAAGAGCTCCTATCATGGAAACCGTCTCTCACTTTTTAACAGTTTGAGGTTGTATGTAAACAAGTTCAGCCCCCACTCCTTACAATCCATTAGATCATAATAATTCAATTTAAATGTATGCTCTTCAACTCACAGTATTCTATTGGTGTGGAGTGTAAACAAGTAAACAAACAGGTACTGTTAACTCCCCACTCCTTACAATCCATATATGAAAACTAAACTGCAAAGACAGTTTTAAAGTCAGTTTTTGCGATGCACAGCAGATTAGCCCCACCCATTTTGTTCACAGCAGTTTAGGTCTTGCCTGTTTAGCCTATTGCACTTTAGCTCTGCCCATTTAGCCTGAAGTGAAGTGAGGGAGAGATAAATAAACAGATTGTGAGAGGAGGTGTATGAGAGCCTGTAGGCTGGGGAGAGGACTGAGGCTGAGGACTTTTTCAACTCTATTAAATCATACACCCTCACAGTCTGGAGTGTGTGTGTAATGTGAGAACACCATCTGTGTGTACTGGCCATGCTTTGTTGAGTGGCAAGGTGTGTGTAGTTTATTTTTGTTGCACATCAACCTTAAGCTCAATAGCAAACAGACAAATAGTGGAGATAAACAAGCTGAGTACACACTACAGCATGGAGTATGGCAAGGAGATATATGTGCATGTGTGTGTGTGTGTGTGTGTGTGTGTGTGTATATATTAAATTCCTCAGATAGGCCATAACCTTTCTTAACCTAAATCTTTTCTTAAATAATCTTAATCAAGCTGTATCATTTCCTAAAGAATCTTTATCAAACTAAATCATTTCCCAAATTGTCTTTATCATTCTGAATCATTTCCTAAATTGTGTTTATCATACTAAAACTTTTCCTAATTTCCTAAAGATTTACTGAAACTGAATCATTGCAAGGTCAGAGATTTACACCTGTAATTGTCACAAATTATGGTCTGTCTGTAGCTAAAGCTAAGCTATCTTCACTACAGCTTTAATCCTGATATAGAAATCTGGAGTATCAGCCAGTACTGATACAGCTTTGGATGCTGCACTTTAAAATACTGAGGTTTTGATTGAAGCTCTTCATCTAAGGCCCTGTTCAAACCTGTCATCAATGTGCATTGTGTGTGATACAGTCATAAGTGGCATCCAAGATGCATGTTAATGGCAGGTGTGAACAGGGCCTGTGGTGAGTATCTAAAAGTCTGCTCATACTCAGACACTTATACACTATTAAACCATAAGAAAAGACACAGCTAACGTCCAGTTACATCACCCAGCATTTCCTACTGATATCAGTGCCCGTCTCTGATTTTCACATCACTTTGCGGTATTTGTAAAACTTTACCCCATATGGTGCCAACATTGTCCACTTCTGTTTTTTTAATTAGAAATAGAAATGATTTTATTCTTTGAACAGCTACAAGCAGGAATATTGGTGTGTTTTTGCACACTGTGTGTGTGTGTGTGTGTGTGTGTGTATGGTTTAGAAGTGAAGATCTGATACTGTCGTCTGCGGTGGCAGTGCGGCCTTAATCCACATTTAATTGAACTCTGGAGACTCTGAGGTGCGGGTGTAGGGCAGACAGCGGCCCACAGAGCACCGCTGAGCCCCAGCTGCTGTCCTTTAGCTCCTTCACTCTTTAATGAGCTCTGCTAGCGCCACTGCTAGCCTCACCCGCTAATGCTAGCCTTAGACACCACCCGCTAACCGCTGCATTTGAATATTTCTGATTAACTCCACTCCTAACTCCCTCTGGACTACTCTCTTTCTCTCTCTCGCCCGTGCAGTAATTAGGCTCGGACGCCCAAGATGGGAAAGCGGGGAAACAAAAGGCGGCGGAGGCTAAAGATAGGATTAACTCACGTCTGAATTACACATGCGGTGCCGCCGTCAGACGACCTGACAGGGATCCAGCATCCCGACACGGTTTCTCTGACAACAGCCCTGAGATCTCCAGTGTACCGCTTCTGTACAGCCTCTCTCTCTCTCTCTCTCTCTCTCTCTCTCCCTCCCTCTCTTGCTCATGCTCTCTCTCTTTTATGTTGTAGCAGCTGACAGCGTGTTACTTAACCTCTCCTGCGCTCGGGTTCTTCTCCTGTAATAACAGGCTGGCTGAAGACACTGTGACGCACCGGCTCCGCATGAATAAAACATCTCACATCAGCTCGCTTATTGCCAAAAACAGCGTGAAGTGAAAGACAAACCTGAGCTGTAATATATTTATAGTATATTTCATAACAGAGCTGTAACTGCCGGCAGGGTGGGGGAATGTTGGCATTGCAGGTAAACAGGTAAACGTTTAGATGGAGCAGCAAGAGACAGTAAACACTAAACAAGCGCTGTCATATTTTGTTGGTTGAAAGTAATTTTGAAGTTCTGGTTACTTTGTTGTGTCACAGTATTTGTTAATATTATTTATATAATGTCACTGTAAAAACAAAAACGCTAAAAGCAGCTAACAAACGCTGAATGTGTTAGCTGCTTATTAGGCAGTGGCAGAACTTCCTAATGAACGGACCAATAGAATCGCTCTAGAAAGACGTCTGGTTCCACTGACTTACACTGAAGGTTTCTTCCTTCCTGTGTAAAGTTAGTTTTTTAGAGATGCGAGGTTCAGTAGGTCATTCAGTTTACTGACCAAACTGAGAAGAAAACCATTATTTATTTGAATATACTTCACACATGAAGTGCTCTGTGATTTATATCTACTTTTATATGTACTGGCTGTCCAAATGTTCTCAGAATTCCCCTCAAATGTCCAAAAACATTCCCATTAATTGCATTTTTTATATTTATGTGCATGTTGACAGTGCTATATTTTCTGAAAATAATATATTTTTCATGTAACTGTGGACACAGATGTTCTATATTATTGAAGAATTAAACACAATTACAAAACAAATGAAAACATATACATATACTATGTAGTAAGTAATTAAAGGACTATATTTTTCTTGAATTTCCCCCCTCAGGCCCAATTGAGATAAGCAAGGAAGATTTCATACCAGCCACTCTAAACAACTGAACAATTTAACATTTTAACTATTTAATAATGCAGAAATTTTGAAAAGTTGTTGAAATTTCCCTTTGAGTGTCTTTTGATCTTGAGGAAAACAGTCAATCAATGGCCTTTTAGGGATTCTGCAGTTTAGCATTTGTATTATTCTGATTATTATTAGGATTATTTTATTGAACGTTGTAATAGTGTAAAATAATAAAATAATTGATGGGTGATGGGTGATTCCTCCCTGTTGAGCAGTAGTGTCCACCTCCGTCGCTGGAACAGTGTATAAACTGTCACAGGCTGTGATGATGAAACCCAGTTGTCTTTCCTGTATTGATTGGGAGGTTAAAAGTTGATTGATTAGCTCCAGTGTGCGCTACTGATCACCTTTTAGTGAGCTGTCCCCTCTTTTACGGCGTGTGAATGGGGCTCATTTTGCTCTTTAAAGAATCTCTTCTTCATGAGAGCTGATCAATACTAAACATTCATCCTGCTGCCTCCCAGCCGCTGCACAGCTGTGATAAATGAAGCACAGACACCTTCACTGCACTCGCCGGCCCTGCACTCACATTCACCTTCTCTACTTTCCCTCCTCTCTTCTACTTCCCCTTTTTTTCTCTCCTCTCTCTTCTCTTTTTTCTCCTCTACTCTTCTGTTCTCTTTTCTCTCCTCTCTTCTCTCCTTTACTTTTCTCCCCTTCTCTCCTAATCCTTTCTCTTCACTTTTATCTCTTCTCTTCTCTTCTCTTCTGCTCTTCTCATCCTTCCTCTTCTCTTCTCTTCTCTTCTCTTCTCTTCTGCTCTCCTCATCCTTCCTCTTCTCTTCTCTTCTCTTCTGCTCTTCTCATCCTTTCTCTTCTCTTCTCTTCTCTTCTCTTCCCAGTTTCTCTTCTCTTCTCTTCTGCTCTTCTCGTCTTTTCTTCTCTTCTCTTCTCTTCTCTTCTCTTCTCCTCTCCTTGTCCTTTCTCTTCTTATTTTCACCTCTCCTCTTCCCAATTTCTCTTCTCTTCTGCTCTCCTCATCCTTTCTCTTCTTTTCTCTTCCCTTCTCTTCTCTTCTCTTCTGCTCTCCTCATCCTTTCTCTTCTCTTCTCTTCTCCTCTCTTCTCTTCTCTTCTCTTCTCTTCTCTTCCCTTCCCTTCCCTTCTCCTCTCTTCTCTTCTGTTCTCTTCTTTTCTCTTCTTTTCTCTTCTCTTCTGCTCTCCTCATCCTTTCTCTTCTTACTTTCGCCTCTCCTGTTCCCAATTTCTCTTCTCTTCTCTTCCCTTCCCTTGTGTTCTATTCTCTTGTGTTCTGTTCTCCTTCTTGTCCCTCACTAATATCCCTGTATGTTTTTTTTTCCTCTCTCTCCTGCAGATTCTGGCCTATACGGAGGGTTTGCATGGTAAATGGTTGTTTACGGAGATCCGGGCGATTTTCTGTCGCCGGTACCTGCTGCAGAACACAGCGCTGGAGATCTTCATGGCCAACAGGAGTAAGAACTTAATCTTTAACTGTACTAGCTAGCTAAACTAAACTAAAATGGGCTGTTACTGTGTTATAGAATGTTTAAAGGATAATACTTACAAACTATGTAATTTAAAGGTTCTCTGTACTATGTAAAGGTTTTTTCTGAGAATCAAGAACCTAGAATCACTTTTCAGTGGAGGGTTCTTTAGAGCAGCGGTCCCCAACCTTTTTTGCGCCACGGACCAGTTTCATGTAAAACAATATTTTCACGGACCAGTATAGATACCACTAAAAACAAAGTGCATTTGTTTTTTACTCATTTTTGCTAGCTTGTGGGCAAAATTTTTGATGTACTGTATCATGTGACCAAGACGTGCATTTTTTTTTCCAAAATAAAAGATCTTTCAGACTCTGATAATCAATAAAATATTTTTTATTCTGTCTTTCTGTGCGGCCCCGTACCAAATTACTCACGGGCCGATGCCGGTCCGCGGCCGGGTGGTTGGGGACCTCTGCTTTGGAGAACCAGTTTTTTGAATGAGATGTTAGTATGAAGAATCATTTTAAAATGTGAAGAATCTCCATATAACATTCAGGCTGTAAGAATAGCTTAAAGAGATGCAGCAAAAGGTTCTTTAAACAACACCATAGAGAAACCCTTTTGCTTCCCTGAAGAAACCATGCTTGATGAAGAGATTTGTGCATGTGAAGAACCTTGTAAAGGTTCTATACAAATTGAATGGGTCTTTCTATACTGATTTTAGAATGGGTCTCTAAGGAACCATTCATTGAAGGTTTTAAATGGACAATAAACAGTTCTTCTGTGACACCACACGAAAACTGTATTTGGCGCCTTGAATGTGAAGATTTTTTTAAAAAATCTTGTTCAGTGATATACCACTGCTGTGCTGTCATTGCTGTACTCCCCCAGGTGTAATTAATCGTATAATGGAATGAAATATGGTTCCAAAATGTTCTTCTTTAGTGTAGAAATGGTGCTGCAAGGCTAACGTAGTAGCATAAGTACATCCCCTAAACTTCTGTCAATTGACTCACATCTGGCTCATCACTATTACAGGGACAGACTTGTAGATGTGGTTTAGGACACAGGGTAACTTACTGTGAGCTGTAAAAATGAACAGAACGTCAGCTTTACAGGCAGCCATTTCAAACACCACTAGGACCAGTGTTCATAAAGTAGTCCCCCACATAAATAAACAGCTAGATGTGGTTTGAGTGTTCGGGTGATTATTGACTTCTAAGGTTAGCAATGTTAACCTCATAGCTCCAGTTCTAAACTAAAGAAGCAAAGTTTGGACTGCAAACATGTCTCGGCTGATTGACCGTATCTGGGGTCGGTGAAAAACTATGAACATTTGATTTTCCTAAAGTCATGAACATGAGAAAAGAAATGTGTGTTTTAGAAGTGTTTAATTGGTTGGTTGGTGTTTTGTTTTAGCTGCAGTGATGTTTAACTTTGCGGATGCAGCAACGGTGAAGAAGGTGGTTCACTGCCTACCCAGAGTCGGAGTGGGCACTAACTACGGCCTTCCACAGACCAGGTCTCTCATACACACACACACACACACACACACACACACACACAGAGAACATGAGCTCATTAATGAACTTCACTAAGATATTTGCAGTTGTTTGGGCAGATTCTGAAGTGTAACCACAGACCTACATCATATTTCCAATCTGTCGCCCCTTCCCAAGCGACCTTTTCAGTGGGAACAACCAACCAGTCTGGAGTTTGGCAAAAATGAACGGAACGCAAATCAACAAACAAGACAGGCTTTGAGACACTACTGCAGTTTTGTGCCTGTATCTATAACACAGTAGGATCTACTTTTTAGCTGGAAAGAAATGCTGACACTAAACCATGTTTAATACAAATTTGAGGGCTTCTTTGCTTTACTGTGTTCTTTGCTGTGTAGAAGTGTGTTATCAAAGCAGGAGAACACTGGAAGTTGTGTGTTTTCACCAATAACATTAAGGGTGTGAGGATCTACTGCAACTAAATCATAGCCCTGATGGATCTGGTGAAAACACACAACCTCCAGTGTTCTGCTGCATACTGTATATTCTACTGTTCTACTGTATATAAGTGTGTTTATTATTGTAAATGACATGTTCTGCTTTTTTGAGACTTTGCGTAAAGTAAGTGTGTGTGTGTGTGTGTGTGTGTGTGTGTGTGTGTGTGTGTGTGCGCGTGTGTGTGTGTGTGTGTGCGCATGCGCTCATGCATGTTGGGTGGGGTGTTGGTGTAGCTCAGCCTAATTGCCTTCACACAAACACAATTCACATCATTTATTTATCTCCCTCACTCAGAAATAAATAGAGGGTGCACACCGCCTGCAGGGCAGGAAACACACACACACACACACACACACACACACACACACACACACACACACACACACACACACACACACACACACAGAGAGCTTCCAACATGCCAGAACCTACAGCTCCTGTATTTATGCCAAAGACGATTCTCACTTGAAACCGAAACACATGTTCAGTGAGTCTGAGTCTCATTAATATTCTGGGATATGTTAGCAGTTTATTCTTAAATATTCTGTTTTTTATTCAAACCAGCAGACTACAAAATAATTACTCCAGATTGTAATTAACATCAAAATCTGTTCTTTTATTGTAACAGTGTGATATTTTAATAATGACGCATTTTAATAATGACACAACTGGTAATATTTAAATATAAGAGTATGAAAAGTGTTATGAATAAACTTTAACATTCTTTAATTTAAGTTTAATCCAGATTTTTTAAAAAAAACTTTCATTCCAGATTTTTTTTATGTACCACATTTCTTTAATTTGATTGTTTAAATTTAGCCCGTTCTTGTATTTGAATATTATATTAAGTATGCAAATGCTAAGACACAGCCCCTCTCTAACAGTGTTTCCCACAGTTTTCCTAAAATTCCCAGAACATTCCTGGTTCCTGTGCGGGGCTCTTGCTGGCGGCGTGTTTGGGGTGTGATTTGGGCTGCAGGCCGGTCGTTGAGAGAGGCCTAATGACTGTAATCCCGCGGCGTGGCAGTGATGAATTCCCTAATTTGCCGTTGTTTTAATGGGCTGCAGGGTCATTTATTTTTCTGTCCAAATCAGAGCCAAGACTGTGCACCATCACACAACAGCCTTTTCCCACATCACACCCCAGTCAGATCACTTTATAACAGATCACATTTTATTCTTTTAGCTGCGTGTCCTTTTCTACCTGTTCTCTTTCATCTTATCTTACCCCAGCTTACCCCCAAATATACCTGCTTCTGATTACGTTTCCTAAAACAAGCCTGTAGTCTGATACATGATAATGTGATATAGTATATTCTGATATTGTACCAGTAATAGGTACTTGTTTAAAAATTAATGTATTTGGATTTATGTTTTTGCAGGAGGATCTCTCTAGCCAGTCCCAAGCAGCTGTTTAAAGCCTCCAATATGAGTCAGCGCTGGCAGAGACGAGAAATCTCCAACTTTGAATACCTCATCTTCCTCAACACCATCTCAGGTAGAGCTGAAAATTAGCAACTCAGTACAGAACTACTCCCCTTGTCCTCTTCGTTATCCACAATGCAGTACTGAACGTTATACTGAACGTTATTCGCTTTCACACTGTGATTGGCTATGAGACATACTTTGAGTTTCAGTATCTACAGATGACGGTGAATCTCCCCAACTGAAAATCTTTTATTATCAGTCTACTTTCCTGGCCTTGCAACACCAACCAGCCATTAAAAACACAACAAAGTTTGTCATAATTAACAGTCCTGCTGTAACAAACAGTAATGCCAGCTTAAATACTTATGTTCCACCTTAGACACTGCAGTGAATCCATTGTAAATGCTGATGTTCCACCTTAAATTCTGCAGTGAATCCATCTTAAATACTGATGTTCCACCTTAAGTATTGCAGTGAATCCGGCCTAAATACTGATGTTCCACCTTAAACACTGCAACGACCCCAGCTTAAATACTGATGTTTCACTTTAAATACTGCAGTGAACCCAGCGTAAATACTGATTTTCTACCTTAAACACTGCAGTGAAGGCAGCTTAAATACTGGTGTTCCCCTTTAAATGCTGCAGTGAAATACTGCGTAGAGAATAAAGTGTTTTTTAAATCCTCACCAGGCCGGACATATAATGACCTGAATCAGTACCCTGTGTTCCCCTGGGTCATTACGAACTACGACACTGAGGACCTGGACTTAACACTACCCAGCAACTTCAGAGACCTGTCCAAGGTACTCCTACACACACACAAACAGATACACATAAACACACACAGACATTTTATCAGGAATATACATACCTGACATCCGTACATAAGTACAGTTGTCAAAAGTGTCCAACAAACCCGAATCAAGTGCAAAAGTTTGTACACCTCATGTATTGATTTTCTGCATGTAAATAAGTAGCTGTCTTCTAGAGAAACACTCCTGCATATGTTTATACACTGTATATATTACTGCATATTTCCATATGTGTTAATATGGCTCGACCAATCAGATGTCAGAAAAGGTGAAGTAAACTCAACAGGTGAGCAATAAGCTGACATAGCTGTGCTAGCACACTCCACATCACAGAATCACACACACTGTAGACTGGGAGAGTGGCTGAGAGTCCTATGCACGCACACACACACACACACACACACACACACACACACACACTGCTGTAGAGGATGTTCTGAGTGTGTGTAGTGTAGCTCCTGTAGCCGTTTGTATTTGATGTCACACACCCCCACACACACAACAACTCCCCCGCCCCTTTCGGCCGCCCGCTTTCCCAGAGGAGCCAATTAAAGTGGCTTGTGTTTGGGCTAACCACAGACGCACACACACAGAACACACTCACACACACAGCTGGTTTGAGCCTTGCCTTTGTCTCTCTGCCTTTGAGTGTAACCTGCTTCACTTCTTCACCCCAAAATTACCTCGCTCACTTCTGCTTCTTCATCTCTTCTGTTTTCAAACAAAAAGACAAATCAACAAAACCAGCTCTAAAGTTTTCGTGACCCTGGTCAAATTATGTGTTATTGATTTTCCGAGTGTAAATAAGTAGACCATATACAGAGACACACTTCTGCACATGTTTATACACAGTTACTGTGTATTTACTGAATTTAATCCTCTGTACAAGTGTGTGGTGTGTGTGTGTATATATATATATATATATACACACACATGTATGTATATA
>JBBPCZ010120992.1:0-10058 GCA_037974445.1 Brycinus macrolepidotus | reverse complement strand
TACCTCACTGTATCTCACCTGCTGTCTGTCCTTTAAGTCTATACATCAACCAGCAAACCAGCACACTGCACTTTACATCACAGATATTCTATTCTGTTACATGTTTGCTTTTGTTTGTACTATTTGTTTAGTTGGATATTCTGTATATTTTCTGTACATTTTATTGCCTTAGTTTAGCCTTTCCAAATTTAAATTACTTGATAACTTTTTTGCATAAGTCTTACAGGTCTACTCAGGGGTACATTTCACTACATGTTCTCTAACTATGTATGTGACACAGAATCTTGAATCTTGAATGAAGAGGGTAGGTGCTTATCTTCCATTTAACTTACATTCAACATTCAAATATCGATTCAATGTACTTTATTTTCCCCTAATCTTAACCCTATCCTCAACCTCAGTCCAATACCCAAACCCTTGTCTTAAACCTAACTTTAGAACTAATCCTACTGTTGAAAATTCCCTGACTCTCTCTCAGTTGTTTGTTAATAATTCAAATGTAGATGATCTTCTGGGGGATATCCAAATAAATTGGGAACCTCCTCGTACTTACCCAAAGATGGAAACCCTGTATTACAGTAACTACAGTAGGCAGGAGCTGGGGAATTTGTTGTCAGGACAAGGCCACTGGCTGATTTATGACCTCCTAATGTGGCCCTGAGCTTCGATAAGGGGACGATACAATTACTCCAATAAGCCTTGTTATTTTCAGCTGAGTGTCTTTCTCTGTGAGGTCTGTCGTCTGCCTGTGCCGTCTGAAAGCGCATTCATCATGGCTCTCTTTAGAAATCAGCCGGGACACTCGTACTGTAGCTCAAAGCTCTGGTTGGTCCCACCAAGCGCATTTGATTTCACTTTGGGTGCTTGTTTTATTGAGGTGAATCATCCATCTTCGCTGCAGCACACATGGCCTCTTTATAAAGAGCTCTGTGATGTATAGAACAGAAGAAAGACCCTAAAGATAACAATACCACTCAGATGGCCATTCAGATCCTCAGCGGCCCTCCTGTGGCCACTCTGGGACTGGTGGATGGTGTTAATGGTCCGGAAGTAAACTTTCACCTACTGCAGTGGTCCACAAATGTGTGAATGCAGGCATTTTGCACCTGGAATTTTTGTCAATCAGATCAAAAACAGGCTTCTAAAATTTGTATTCTACTACAATTATAACATTAAAACAACTTTTAAAACATAATTAAACTAACTGGGTCCTAGTCCCCCAGTATAGGGGGCATTTATAATGCCCCTGTTAGGCTCTTATTAAACCTTATCAAGCCAGCAGTTGGCAGCTAGCTGTCAGCTAATGGATATTTTATTTACCAGTAACTAAAGTGAGTTATCCTTTTTCCAGGATGCATGAATTGGTGAATAGCAGGACAATAACTTTTTAAGCAAGTAGCTGGTAATTATCTAGCTGCTTGATTTCATTTTCTTAAGCAATAAACGTAGGAAATTATGCATTCTTGGTGGAATAAACTCTTCATCAATAATCTTAATGTTTTCTGCATCATTTATATGAAGACATCCAACTAATATGATGCTAAAACTATCTGATGAGATTCAATATTGCCCGTTAGGCAAAACTGTTAATAAGCCCAGTTCCCCAGGTTCCAATAAGGCCTATACATCAGAATACTACATTTTTACTAGAAATCTTCACTTTAGAATAGGTGGTCTCTATTTGCTAATTAGTGATTACATATTGGATTGTGGTAAAAAAAATCAAGGCTTAAGAGAATGGTAATGGCATTTTAATTACCAGCTACTGGTTTGTTATTGCTTAACAAGAGCACTACCAGGGCTACAGTGCCCCCCTAAGTGAAGCGTTAACTGGTTTTCCCTGACAAGGTACTTTACAGACAATGTCCTTGACAGCCTTAAGGCTGAAATGTTACCAGTAGCCAGAAAACTGTCATAAAGTTAGCTTTGTTAGTCTTAATCAAGTTAATCATAATAATTACTAATAGGCTCATAAAATGCAACGTTCAGTAATTACATTCCATGCACCTGGAAGAAACTACAACATTCAAATTTCAATGTTAGATAAAGCTAATAGACTGTTTCCCGCCAGACAAGGACAAAAATGAGGCTGTGAATGCATGCACTGACCTGCTGCTACATCACTGCATTCATTTGAGGAGAAGAGCTTTCATGCAGCATTGGCTTTAGGTGGATTGTTGTTATGAAGACTAGCTGACTGATGCACAGAGATAAGGTAAAGATTAGGGGTGGATGATATGGCAAAAATATAACATCACAATAGTTGAACATATTATATGATATGAGATATATGATATGAGATATCATATGGTATGATGTGATATGATACTTTCTGAACTAAACAATTAAACAAGTCTAATGCTCGAATACTCTCTTTGTAATAAAACATGCAGTTGGTCAGCGTTCTGAAAATGTTCAAGGACGGACAATATCCATAGTATTCTCAGGAAAGCATATTGCAATGTCAACAGTAATCATAAATATGGTCAGGGTTGGGACGTAATGAATAGATAAGTATTAAGAATAAATATTCAATGTTCTCAACACATTTACTTTTTATGTCTTTAGCAGATTACTTACCTTCCAATTGAAAACTACAGCATTTAAAGAACCGCCATCACTGCTTGTTGTTAAATATTTGAAAACCAGAGTATGGCATGTTCCAGACCACCATTATGAAACAGCTGTGGAAGCCACTCAGCAGCTCCTTTACAAACCCTAAATACCCTAAACCTCAAACCCTTTACCATCTGCCTTATAAATATTCTAAAAATATTCTGAATGCGTTCTGAATCCATTGTAATGTGTTTTAACAAAACATATCAATGACAGTATTTAGCTTATGCTACTTTTTCAAAGTAGACTGACCAGCTCTTAATATCGTAATATTGCCAGTGGACGTCTGTAACTTAAGCCAAACCAATTGTCTTAAAATTGCAGTTAATTTCAGAAAAATCTCTTAAAGGTGCAACATACTTTGCCAAAATCTTTTATGTCTAATTAGAAAAGTGCATTAACAAATAAATTAATATAGCTGTCCACAAATGATACTTACTGGCCATCTCAAACAATTCTGGCAGTGTGCAGACTCGCTCGGGACACGTAAAAAAATAAAGGCAGAAATAAAATGTCAAAACATGGAAAAATTGATAGAACCCACCCTCCCTCTCGGCTTCCTTGATGTGCTTTAATATGTAACATGTCTATCACTCTCCTCCTTTATTTGTGTTTTTCTCTCTGCTCTCCCTGGTTCTGTGTCTCTGCTCTCACTCTTGTTCTGTGATCTTAATGTTCATTTTAAATAATGTCCACCTCAATTCATGAATCATCAGTAAATGGGCCATCATGAATCACACTACTTTGCTACATTCCATTAACACTGAAGAGCTAATTTTATCAGATATTCATAAAATAATGTACGATAACTCCATATTTTTCCATTTCTGTGAGATCTTTGACCTTACTGAATGTTAGTACTCCTACTGCAGTTTACTATAAGGTAGTCAATCATAATTAATTTAATTATAGGCAGTACTACAGAAATACTATATGGTGAATGTAATATAGACTGTTACAGAATAATTATATAGTAAGGCTTTATGGAAATATTACAGATTTTTATTGCATTACAATGTTTTTCTTACAGAAACTGTGCTATGCTGTATGAAACTTCCTTATTTCAAGTTAGTCTGGAACTGCATTTTGCTTTTATATTTTCACTGCAGCCACATTTCAGCCAGGAAGGGAACATAAACTTGAAGTACAGATGGTATGAAGGTATGAAGAACAGATGTGGACTACTAAAGCACTGATGTACGTCGCTCTGGATAAGAGCGTCTGCTAAATGCCATAAACGTAAACGCAAACGTAAACTTCATTCAGGCACAGATGATGTCCTACTGGTTTACATATTAGCTGCCTAGCTAAGGGTTGGCTGTATGATCTTTGCCTGTATTATCTGACATGAGTAGAATATAACATATACCCACCTCTGAGGAGATTTACCAACTCTATCTCCTCAGGGTGGTGGTGGCCTAGTGGGTCGGATACTTGCCTCTGGACCAAGAGGTCATGGGTTCAAATTCTACCTTCAGCATCACCACTGGGTTCCTGAGTAAGACCCTCAACCTCAAGTTGCTCCAGGGGGTAAATGAGGCTCAGTTCCTAAAAATGTTTTCTAGGCCTCTATGTTGGTATTTTCCTTCATTTTGGCTTGTAGAAAAATGTCCGCCATAAAATATAAATGGACCTTTACCGGTATTTCCGTTTTTCTACAGCAAACAGGGTTTAGGCAGTACAATACTATGTTAAAAAGTGAAAGGTTGGTGAGCTGAGCAGCTCATTGGCCGTTCGTGCTCACTGCTGTCATTAATGTACATAAGTCAGTGTAAGAAAGTCCTGTAATTGGAGCTGAATTGGGCTTTAATTATGACAGTAGTGTTGAAATTCTTTATGTTGTTCAAGCAACACGACTGGCTGTGTTCTACTAGGTGAACGAAACTTCCATTCCTGCCCGCATTCCCTAATTTTGTCTGATCTGGTCGCTATGTGGATTTATATGCTTATTATCTCTGGCCATAGGTTACTAATCAGGCAAAACCAAGTTAAACATACTTTAAAGAAGGTTTAAAAGTATATGGGTGCAATCCAGGTTTCAGTGTTTTCTGCTGTTGTTTTTTTCTGCCTTTTGGTTCCTTATAAAATTTAGTAATATAATCCTAGGGAGTAGGTTATGTATGGCAGTTGGGTAAAAAGGACATGTTCGTTAAACCAAAGGCTCAGAAAGAATCAGGGCTTTGCTTAAAACATCCCAGGCTTTAGCCCTGGTGTGGACCATGCCCTTAGCAAGGATACTGGAAAATAAAGTTGGAATAAAGGTGGAAAGATGGAAGAAAGAGCACATTAGGTTGGATTTAGTTACTCTGAGCAGCTACTGTGATTCTGCAGTCAGTCATGCAGGCGGTGATGTGCAAATGAGGTGAAAGTCTTCGTCTGATGGGGGTAAATAATTAATGTCCGGCACGGCTTCCTCTGTTTGGAAAATTCAAAATATAATGAAGGTTTTTCTCTGAGACAGCACACTGGTTTCGGTTCGGGGTAAATGCAGCAAGGCGACGTTGCAAGTGATGGGTTGAGGAGTTTATGTGGAGGAATTCATTACAGTTGAATGTTCTCTGTGTGTGTGTGTGTGTGTGTTTCATGCTTCAGAAGGCAAAGAGAACATTAACTTCCAATTGACCTGTTATGTCTTCTTGTGTATTAGGTGGTGGCTTCCCTTCAGAATAATTACCACCTTTTTACTTCACAGTCTGTCAGTCTGTGTTTGTGTGTGTATATATGTGTGTGTGTGTGTGTGTGTGTGTTTGAACTGAGCGCAAAAATGTGTGTTTAAATATTAAAAGTGTGTGTGCGTGTGTGTGCATGTGCATGCATGTGTAAGCAAACACACACACACTCACACATATGTCATATAGGCCCGTATTAGATCTCATTACTACCTTGACTGCAAAATGATTACAGCTGATAATGGGGTAGACACACGAGCACCTCTTAAACACACATGCTCACGCACACACACGCTCTCAGTCTGGTGGGGGTCTCAGTAATGGAGTCATTACAGGCTTCAGTGGTTCGAGGACTTATCACAGGATACAGGAGGCCTATGGGGAGGGGGAAAAAAATCAAATGAGTTCGCCCGAGCGCACAAAAGAGCGTTTCATTAAGCCGAGCCCATATCAGCGGAGGACAAGCATACAGCAGCCTTCGCTCTTCAGCCAGGATCAGCTCATTTATTAAAGAGGAACTAATGGGATTGAGCTTAATGTAAACTGCACTCATCTGTTTGAGTACACCGCTTAAAACCAGACATTATTCTGCTCTTCACAAAGAGGCCAACAGGGATAGACTAAGAGCTGTCAGTGTCCGTTTTGTCGCCCTCGGGACGCCTTCTGACCACACAGCCTCCGCTTATCTCACATCCGTCAGCATGTGTGAACGTGTGTCTGTTGTGTCTTCATCAGTAAAACGTCTCCCTTTCATTCACTGCAGGACAGATAGCCTTTATTGACAAGATCACCACCTCTTTATTCTGCTGTCAGGGAGTGAGATATTTTTTTCAGCATATAGTATTCACTATGACATGAGAACATCTCAGTGGACAGAGTCGCATAGAGAGGACTTCATTACACCCAGGGGTTACATTGGGAATTGGAAGGGGGGGTGTTGGAGGGGTGGGTGTTTGGGGGGGCAACATGGAAATGGGTTTAAAGCTAGTTTTCCATCTATTTTTTAGAAATTCAATTGTACACAATTTCCCCCTTATTCCACATGCAGTTCAAGGTTCAAGGCTACTTTATTGTCATCAGCAGCTGTGAACACATATATAGTGTGATGAGATGTTTCCCCACAGACCACAGCGCAACACACAGCAACATTCAACATTTAAGTGCAAGCTATGGCAGAAACAATACAAACAATACAATAAGGTAAGATAAACCTTTAAATAAATAGACACCACAACAATATAACGGTTATGCATGTGACAGTATAGTGTGAATGGGATGTAAACCTTCCAGAGTGACTAGTTTTGCACCGTAAATATGATATTGCACAGGAGGCAGTTACAGCATTGAACAAAGTGCAAGGGATAACAGAACAAATACAATAAATAGAAATACGGCAATGTAACAGTAGTGTGAATGGGATGTAAGTCAGAGACAGTACAGTAAGTAGACAATACAGCAGTGTAACAGTAAAGTGTGACTGTGATGTAAACCTTCCAGAATGGATATTATTGCACCATATGTATAATAAGAGTGTGAAAGGGATGTAGTTGATCAGTCAAGAAATATCTGGTGTCAAGGTTTTACTTCATTAGTTTTGCGCTTTTGTTGTTTGTTAAACCACTAAGTGCGAAAATGATCCCACTTTATTACCACAGTGGCAAAATATGTTTGTTACCAGGACCCATATTTCCCCTTGGGGATCAATAGAGTATGTTTATCTGTCTATTTATCTATCTATCTGGACAGCCAGAAATACAGAAGGCCAAACCAGCTAAGGGAAGCAGAGAAGGGGGGAAAGGGGGTGTCATTCGATCCCCTTTTCTCCTCCCTTCCCCAGTCAGTGCTTTATGTAATTGAGTCAAATGGGCCATATTAACCCTAGCCAGCTTGTGATGGGCCAGGCCATTGATCACATAAACAGTTGGCAGGTATCCTGTTTCTCCATCACGTCCGTCCCTCCCCTCTCGCGGCTGAAGTGGACACAGAAGCCGAAAGGAAGAGCGATCCCCTGGAATTATGGAGTGGCGGTCCCCAAGGGGCCGCAGGAAGTGGAGCTTTATTGACTGCTGTCAGTCTCTCAGAGGGAGGTCAATGGCCAAGCACCAGGCAATTTACTGCACCAGACCAAACGTCAATGGCTCAATATCGCTCAGATTCAGCTCAGACAATGAAGCTTTGAAAGCCACTCCATTCATTAGCAGCGGGGTGTACTGTGCCGTACTGCACCGCTAGGGCTTATCTTTAAATAACAGCTGTAGAGTGGGCCAGGCTAAAAGCTACGCCGGGCTCAAATGGTGTGGTGACAAGCTGTCCACTGGTTGTCTAAATCATTTGAGAGTCATCAGTGTCATGATGTATCCCATGCTGTATCCCCTTACTAAAGAGGGGGATGACTAAATGGGGTCTGAAATATAAAGAGGGTGTGTGTCATGGTCCTGCGTGGGTTGTTCAGCCTTGGTGGTCAGTGTCTTGGGGGGTCTTGGCCGAGCCTGTGAATGTGTGCGTCCACATATTGTGGAACATTCAAATTTGAAGTAGAATTTATATCCTTGCTTGGATGAGAGGTTCCCGAGTGCTCGAAAATAAAATGAATGCTTTTCAGGTACTGTCTCAGAGTTTCTGTATTTTCATAGATTGTATATTTATGTTGAACTGCTGCTGGCCATTTGCACATATAAAACACACAATTACATTCCAGTATTGTTGGTTTCCACTGATTGTTGATCCAACATTTTCACATTTTTTTGGATGTTAAAAATTACGCTTGTATTAAATTGCACATTTTTACTTCTAGTTTAGAGTTTATATGTATAGTTTATTTGTTGTACTCTGTAAGATCTGGAGCCACGCCGTCTCATCTCACTGTACACATGTGTAATTAGAATCAAAATCAGAAAACTTTTAATCCTGGAGGAAACAGCTTAATGTATATAGCTGAGATGACAATTAAGTTTACTTTTACTTTAAATTCATATAAATGTAGCATAAAACAATGAAAGATTCTAACAGCCGAGTGTTAAATCTGCAGCTTTGCTGAGGGATCACTTAAAAATACAAATAAAATTTCTCCAAAATGTAAGCAACACATTATAAACAAGCTATAATCTGTTTCTGGAGATTGTAGACATTGTACACCTGCATATTCTCCATGTTCTTCTGTAAAATACTGAAATAAAAGGGAAATTCCACTGAGGTTTTAGCCTAAATGAGTCGTCAAGATGGAAAAGTGGATTTCTAAATGTATAGACTCAAGCTTCTTTATACTGGTGGAGAAAGGAACCAGCGGTTGTGATGACTAAAACTCTAAGATAACCATTATGTTTATTATGCAAAACCAAAATAAAACAAGTTTCTTTGGGGACTTTTAAACAATGTCTTTGGCATCAGGGATTGTATTTTTAACAGTTTAGTGTAATACATTTTTGAGGCATTTAGATGTGTTGAACACTTTCAGACATCTGGTTCCTTTCACCACTGTGGGCATTCACCAGGTTCACTCTAGAATGAGGAATTTCACATCAAACCTCTCTGAAAAACTTTTTTATGGTATATATATATATATATATATATATATATATATATATGTATATAAAGAGTTAAAGAGTTTCTCCGTCTTAAGGAGCTGTTTCCTGATGATGTTCTTGAAAGCTGTTTTGAGTTGAGCTGTTTGAGTCTTGTAAAAAGTGGATTTAATTTTAACCAAATCAAATCGTTAAGACCACAAGACTGCATAAAGGCTGTGAGACTGTCAGAGAGAGAGAGAAAGAGAGAGAGAGAGAGGGAGAGAGAGAGAGAGAGAGAGAGAGAGAGAGCCAGTGAAATAAAAAATTACAGTAGGCCTCCGTAGGACTCGTCCCCTAAAAGCCTATTGATTGCACTTTGACCCACCATCATGGTCAGAGAGTCTTTCTGTTGCTGGCTGTGTTCTCCTCTGCTTCACTGGAGCTGTCATTACACATTTCCTTCAAAACAGGACATTCTCTGCATCCTTAGCTTTCCAGGTCTCTTTCACTCTCACATACTGACACACACACTCCAGTCAGACTCCGTAGTGTCAGTAATTTACCCCATATGTGGCCATACTTTTTCTTTCATTTATAATCTAACTGATTAGACCACATTAGAAAGGAAGAAAGCAATACATATTTGATCACGAATCAGTGTTCACTTGAAGCATCTTCACCTACAGTCACAACCCAGACATTACTTTCCCACCAGTCCTCCACATGAAGTTACATGAAGTGACCAGACGGTGGCGCCTGGACTCAGTAAGTGTATTTGCAGGTAAAAGCAAACCAGTCATGTGCTGACTGTTGTGCACACACACACACACACACCCTTACGCTTATATTCCAATGAGGATTCATCATTTATGTACATTTACTGTTGAAAATCCTGTATTTTTACTTATTTTGTGGAAAGTATTTCAATTAGTGGGAAAGAAAGAGGGAAAGAGACAGAGACAGAGGTAGAGACAGAGAAACAGAGAGTGAGAGAGAGAAGGAGGGAGAGAGACAGACTTTATATAGTAAAAGAGGCTAAAACGTTTTTCCAGCAGCATTGGTCCCAGTGGAGGCAGGATTGAATGTGGGTGAATAATACATGGCTGGTGAGGGAGTAATGAAGCGGCAGTGATGGGGAGGAATACGCCGGCTCTCTGCGGGACGAGGAAATGCATACTTTAAAAAGCGGCTTTTCTCTCTCTCTCTCTCTCTCTCTCTCTCTCTCTCTCTCTCTCTCTCTCTCTCTCTCTCTCTCTCTCTCCCTCCCCCT
>JBBPCZ010120991.1:0-10058 GCA_037974445.1 Brycinus macrolepidotus | reverse complement strand
CAAGAAGCTTGGTGAGAAGGTGACAACTGTTGGTGCGATTATTCGGAAATGGAAGAAATATAAAATGACCATCAGTCGCCCTCAGTCTGGAGCTCCATGCAGTATCTTGCCTCATGGGGTGAGGACGATCACAAGAAAGGTGAAGGATCAGCCCAGAACTACACGGGAGGAACTTGTTAATGATCTGAAGGCAGTTGGGACCACAGTCACTAAGAACCCCCTTGGTAATGCACTACGTCATAATGGATTGAAATCTTGCAGTGCACGCAAGGTCCCTCTGCTCAAGAAGGCACATGTACAGTCGTCCCTTGCCACTTCGTGCTTCAACTTTCGCGGCTTCACTCTATCGCGGTTTTTTCAAATATATTAATTTAAAAGTTGATCGAGACGAGAAAATGATACAGTGCACGCTTGGTTGTCTGAGTCAATTATACCGCGTGGCTCGGCCGGGCAAGCACCCAGCCTCTTCAAACTTTACCTGCCCATAGATCTCCCCGAGACCTTTCCAACGAGTCCTCGTTTGCCCCGCTAGCCCCCGGGGAACCTGACTTTTTAAGCCCCAAAGCCCCCTATGGCTTTTTAACGCAGAGGGAAAAGAAAGGGGACCTGGCCCTTTAAATGCGCCGTGAGCCGCGAGCCGGCTGAAACTGAGCATTTTGCCCCGTAGCTGGGCCGGGGAAAAACTGATCGCGCTCAAACTTTACAGTTACCCACAGCTCCCCGCGACCTTTCGAACGAGGCCGGTCATGAAGCTCTCCTCACCGGGGACCCGTAGCGACGGTCACACGAAGCTCGAAAATGGAGCATTTGTCTAATATATTGGGTAATACAAGTGAAATGGTGACTAAAGGGTGTTATTTCATGTCTAGAGGGCTCTAATAATGTTAAAAACCATATTTAGAAGGTCGTAAACAGGTTTTCTATGCTCTAATTATGAAAATATTCTTTTTATAAATAAAGAATCCTTCTTCACGGATATTCACTTATCGCGGTAGAGTCTGGAATCTTATGTTTGCCAGTGAACATCTAAATGATTCAAAGAAGGCTTGGGAGAAAGTAATGTGGTCAGATGAGACCAAAATCGAGTTCTTTGGCATCAACTCGCCGTATGAGGAGGATGAGAAATGCTGAGTATGACCTGAAGAGCACCATCGCCACAGTCAAGTATGGAGGTGGAAATATTATGATTTGGAGCTGTTTTTCTGCTAAGGGTAAAGGACAACTTCACCGCATTGAGGGGACAACTGACAGGGCCATGTACCAGGACATCTTGGACAAGAACCTCCTTCCCTCAGCCAGAACACTGAAGATGGGCTGTGGATGGTCTTCCAGCATGACAATGACCCAAAACATACTGCCAAGGCAACAAATTAGTGCCTAAAGAAGAAGCACATTAAGGTCATGGAGTGGCCTAGCCAGTCTCCAGACCTCAATCCTGTAGAAAATCTGTGGAGGAGCTGAAGCTTCGAGTTGCGAAGCAGAAGCCAAGAAACCTGAAGGATTTAGAGTTTCTGTAAAGAGGAGTGGGCCAAAATCCCTCCTGAGATGCGTGCAAACCTGGTGACCAACTACAAGAAACGTCTCACTGCTGTGCTTGCCAACAAGGGTTTCTCCACCCAGTACTAAGTCATGTTTTGCTTAGGTATCAAATACTTATTTCACTCAATGAAATTCAAATCAATTTATAACTTTTATGTTATGTGTTTTGTTCAGGATTTTTGGTTGATATTCTGTCTCTCTCCATTAAAATGAAACTACCTCATAAATTAAAGACTTCATTTTTGTGTAAGACTTCAGCAAACTTACAAATTCAGCTGAAGAACAGATAATTATTTCCTCCACTGTAGTTTCTTTTTGTGTGAAATTGTAAAGCAAAAGGATTTCAGTCCACCTTCACTGTGCGTTTTTCTTTGTGGTTTTTCACATCTGTGTATTTTCTGTGTCGTTGATTTGGTCAGAGATGAAAGGATACAGCTCAGATCGAGGCTTACTGTGTGTGTGTGTGTGTGTGTGTGTGTGTGTGTGTGTGTGTGTGTGTGTGTGTGCTTTTGTATGAAGGAGTTGCCAGAACTGTTTTAAGATTGTGACTGAGCTCATGAGTCATTACATCATCTTTTTTAAATAAATAGTTCTAAAATGTTTGTTATTGTTTAAAAAAACAAAACCAAAAATCTACTTTTCCAGGCATCACACCGTCACCCGGGGCATCACCAAAGGCGTGAAGGAGGATTTTCGCCTGGCAATGGAGCGGCAAGTGTCCCGCTGCGGAGAAAACCTGCTCAGTGTTCTACATCGCTTCTGCATCAATGAGAAGATCATACTCATCCAGTCCTTACCTTGACCTTACCCATAACGTCTGCTCCTTTTCCCTAAAGGTCATAAAATGCATCTTTTTTAGCAGAACTGCTGGTCTCTCTTAAATAAGGTGTCCCGGATGAAGTGTATCTCTCGCAAGCATCAGCCTGCTGAATTCACAGTGTCCAATATACTTAAATGAGGCAGAGTACTCAGTCATTTAGAGTGGGCTTGGTGTGAAACGGTTTATTGTAGAGACTCAGATTTCTTAACAGCAGTGGTGAATGGAACCAGACGTCTCCAACACAAATACAGCCGCTTAATTCACTGTCTGAGTGTTTATATGGAATGTTGATGATGATAAAATAGTTGACTAAATCAGTTTTCTTCAGAGACTGTTTTGCCTCACAACGACCTACATGTATGCCTCCATCATGAATGGGTGTAGTTTTAGGACCAAAAGCTTCTCAGAACTCTGGCAAAAACAATGTCTTGGGCATCAAGCAGGCAACCATAACTATTTCATAGAATAACTTTCTGTGAGGGATCTTTTTTGGTTCCATTCACCACCACTGTTTCTACAGAATTTCACATCAAGGCCACTCATAAGAACCTGTTCTAAAATCTGACAGGCACACCTTAAATGAAGCTGGCCTTTGAAACTTTTGGAGACATTAACAACAAACTTTTTTATTGTCTATGAAAAATATTTGACTGTGACTTTGATACATTCTTGCAAACTGTCTGTTTTGGATACCTCATGAATTGGAGTCTAATACTTCAATACATCCATTTTCTTTTGTTGCGTATTTCCGTTTGTACACAAAGTGTATTAAACTACAGTTTTTTGCATCTGGAAATATGGGAACTGTTTTTCTTGTATTACTTATACTCCCAGCTGTGTAATCATTGTTCAGTCTTTTGAGGCCTTTACTCCACTTCCACTCTTTTTTATTC
This sequence comes from Brycinus macrolepidotus, assembly GCA_037974445.1. NCBI lineage: Eukaryota > Metazoa > Chordata > Actinopteri > Characiformes > Alestidae > Brycinus > Brycinus macrolepidotus. Next base: position 6,806 of record JBBPCZ010120991.1, on the reverse strand, counting down.
TTCACTGATGTTTTTTTTTCCCTCATTCTTCTTCTCTTTCAAGGGGAGTTGGCAGATCTGCCTGTAGGACTGCCCGCAGGTTTGCCCAAAACATTCTCTGCTTGGTCTTGTCCTGTGGCCACTCTAAGTAAGTGCGTCTAGCCATCATTGCCTTCAAATGGTGGTACTTGGAGGGGATGAGATAAGAAGGCAGTGGTTCCAGCAGAATGAGGATGATGTTGTCCAACCCTCTTGTAAGCCTCTGGTGGCTAGCAAAATACAGCTCATAGTGACACCACTCGCTCTGGACAAAATGGGAGGACAGCACAAAGACACAGCATCTACTTTGCTCTATGCAGCGGAGGATATTGTGCACAATCGGCTTCCCTGGGATGAAGTTGCGCTCATGGTGACACACTCTGAGTCTGTCATGGATTGTGTTTGAGTCCTCACCCTCCAGCTTGGGTAGGAGTTGACCTTTTACCCAGTCGGAGTTACGTTGGCTATAGGAGATGAAAGCATGATAGTACACCCCTTGCAACTCCTCTGGTCGTTGCTGAGCTATTCGTGCACGATGCTTAGCCCGAGTCCATTTCCACATCATTCTCAGGTACCATGGGATATCTAGCTGACGGCATAGGAGAGTCATAACAACCACTATAGTGATGGCTGGGACCAAAATAGTGGCGGCCAAGAGTCCAGCACTGCAGGTTATCTCAATTACACTGAAGTTTAGAAGCAGTGTATTCCTCCTATATTCTGGATAACTGCAGCGATACCCATATGGCCAGTGGTCCAGAGTGATCCTGCGGTTCTTCCAGGCCTTTGAACCACCCAGTGTACCTTTATTGTCGACAAGGGTGGTGAACTCTCGTAAAGGGCAGGTGCAGATGTAGGGGTTACGACTAGTGTCCAGAACAGTCAGGTGTGGACAGGTCTCGAGAGTGCCCGGCGAAGGCACATGGAGGGAGTTCCCACGCACTACAAGCCTTTGCAGGTTTGGGTACCCAAGACAGTCCGGGAGATCCAGCAAACGGTTAGCTGTGAGATCCAGAACTCTGAGAAAGTCCAGACCAGAGATGTTTGCAGGGACTGCCGTGATCTGGTTGTTCTGGACATTGAGAGTGACCACAGCATTTGGCAAACACTTGAAAACAGTCTGGTCAAACCCATTTGAAGACAAATCCATGTGGGCGATTTTGGAAGGCCATGTACAGCGCCCCTGACTCTCCTCATAGGTCAGAGAGTTCTGACTAAAGTCCACATGTATCAGGGAGCTCATAAGTCTAACTCGTGAAGTAAGGGGCATCAAGTGTCTGAGATTATTGCCCTTCAGGATCAGCATCTTCAGATTTGTCAAGGTATCGCATTCCTCATGTAGACCTTTGGAAAAGACATTCTCAGACAGGGCACAGTCAGACAAATCAAGCATCTGTAACATGCTAACAGCTGCAGGGCAGGTCATATGGACTATAGGTGTCTGAGCCAAAGTGAGGTTCCTTGCTGGCATGTTAATAAAGAAGTCATAGAGCTCTTTCTGGTTGAAGATGAACACAGTCACTGATGACTTCCTGACACTGAAAGAGTCTAGGCTGTAGTTTTGAATCACATGCCTACCACCATTCATATTATTCAAAGTGAGGTTGGACATACTGAACTGGTGGATAGAGGACATTAGGACACTGTTGAAAAAGCCTGTCATTACATTCCAGGTGCTCTGAACATCAGACAGATGTAAATGAACTGTTCGAATGGCTGCTCTGCGCATCACCAGTTCTCTGAGGAAGTCCTCTGGACCCTGTAACATTCCGAGCTCTACTTCCTTGAATGATTCCAGAGCATCGATGATTATTGATTGGTCAAGGGGTTTGTTTGACATTACAATAGAAACATTTTCAGTTTTTTGTCCCATAAGGCTTCCTTTTTCATAATGCTTCAGTTTCTGAGCCTGGATGAAGAGAGTCTGGAGTGAGAGATCAGAAATGCTGGAAAAGTCATCCTTCCGGATCGTGTTGGCACTCAAGCCAAGCCATCTAAGGTTTCTGAGTTTGGAGAACTCAGATCCAAGCGCCATAGCTGCAAACATGTTTGATGACAGGTCCAAGTATTTCAGACCTTGTGCTTGCAGCAGGTACTGCTGATTGGACAAGTTCTGAAGTCTGTTGTGTGACAGATCTAGCGTTTCCAGAACAGGAGTACAAGCAAATGTGTCCAGGTGTATCTCCAGTAGTATGTTCCAAGAGAGGTTGAGGAATTGGATGTTGGGTGTTTTGCAGAAATCAAATTTCCTAAGTGTTTGAATGTGATTCTGAGAGAGATCAATGCCCTGAGCGGATGATGGGAGGTCTGAAGGAACAGCAGAGAGGTTTCTGGATGAGTAATTGAGGACTACTGTCTCCATGGCCAAGACGGATGCCTGGAATACACCCAAGAGCCAACTGGTGTACCCAAATACCTTCATTATTCTTGTGAACCACTTGCTGTCTGGAAAGGGCACAGAGAGGCAATGTAAACAAAATTGGATGTTGCTTAGTTACTGGAATGCCACTTTTACAATTGTGTGTATCGGTTCCTTTTTATTCTCTTTTAACAATGACAGTGAATACTGTAGTAAGTATAAGGACTGGGTAGCAAACCTAAAAAAAAAAAAAAAAATCTTAGGCTACTTTTGTATGCACCAAAATATGATGTCTTATCAAGTTAAATCTAGTCAATATACCAAATATTTCTTATTTTGGATAATTGTAAGAATGTTACTTAATTCTGCACATTTCGCACTTGTTTTAAGTCATTTTATCTTGAGAAACTCTCATACTGCTGGCCGATCATTTTGCTAGATTTGAATATTAGTTCTTGAAATGAGCAAAATAATCTGCCAATATAATAAGACAGTTTCTCTGGATAAAATGATTGTAAACAAGTATGAATGTTTAGAATATATTTGTTTCGAAGACGCTAAATGCCCTCATAATTTTCAAAGAACAATCTCAGAATATTTGAAATAATGCCACAATGAAATAAAGACCAAAAGAACTTTTAGGTAAAACAACTTGAGCAGAAGTATAAAACTACCAGGTCTAAAAATTACTTAAGTACTGCTTCATTACTCAGTACTGAATAATGTGTTATTTAGCTAGAAAGGTTCTTAGTTCGTCCAGTATCCTTCAGCTTCAAAGTCTATTAGCTCAGAGCTAATAGGCCGAAGTTTATTAGTTCTGTTAATTTTTTTTTTTATATTTTTGGTTTGAAATGAAATGAAGTGTGGGGGAAAAAGAGACATTATCACCAAGATAACATTGTGCGACTGAACAGGAAAAAATACACCACTTGGTTTGGCTGGACCACTGTAAGCACTCTGTAGATGCTGAGCTTGACTTTAACTTTCAGCGAAATATCTATTAAATGGAACTGAATGAATCTAAAAGATTTCACCAAATATAATCCTACAATCAAAATTACCCGAACCTTAACCTTAAATCTAATCCTAATCACAAGCCTAATACTCCTGAGTTTCACCATAGAGTTTGTTAACAATGAAAGAATCTGTAAATCATCCTCACAAATATACTTGAATACACAGCAAAAATTATACCTCGTCAAGTGAGAAACATTTTAAATTTAGTCAATATATCTAATATTCATAATTTTTAGATTGAGCATTACAAGATTACCCAACATTTTTTTTTACTCATTTGATCTGAAGAAATAATATAAAATGAATTTGTTTCAAGAAACAAATGCAGAAATGTATACCAACTGAATAAAAAGTATCACTAGATAAAACTGCTAAAAATGTATAAATGACAAAATTAAAAGTTCATCTTACTGCATTCTTACAACGTTCTCAAAATGTGAAACATTAGATTTATCAACTACATTTAAGATTTAAGATGATCATACTTGAAAAGATTTTGTCATTTGAAGGTTCAAATTTTCCTTCGTGCAGAAAATACATACAATTAAAGCCAAGTTTGCATGATGAGTTTAAAATTGTGTAAAAAGTTGAAAAATGAGGACAGTAAGAGTTAAAATCTGGTTTTGGTAGCATTATTCAAAGTTTAAAATTATGTTAAAAATTCACAAATAAGTACAGTAGGAGACATATATGGGTCTTTTTAAAGATTCAACCGCTTGTTATGAAACATTATGATATCCACCATCTGGTTTCGGTACAACTATTCAAATTTAATTTCCTCTGAGGAAATTTGTAAATTTGCAAGGTTCTTTTACAGCAGGGACCAAATTCATTTAAAGGCCACATAATTTAAGGATAGTTTACCTACCAGTTTGCTGAAGAACCTGTTTTGTTGTTTGGAAGTCTGAGATTGTGGAGGTTTAGCTGAGGTTTAACAGCACATCTCTGAACCAGTGCCCACATGATGTTACAGAAAAGAAATTGGGAATGTGAAAGCAGGTCATTCAAATAATGAAACTTCACTTCTGCTTTTTGGTTTCCCCTGCAGAGACACTTCTTCAAAACAGAGATGCTTCCTGCTACCAATGCTCCCAGACTCATCAGTTTGACATGGTGATGTGCTGAGATCATGGGCTGTTTTTTTCTAAAGACCAGAATTAGGAGGCTTTATGATTCTCTTAGGGCTTCCAGTCATCTAACCTTTGATCCTACATTCATATTCATTCAGCAGAGCGACTTACAAGGTCAAGCAGAGGACACCAAAGAGATACAAGAGTACTAGAAATACTGCAAGAATATATCTGAAGAGACAAGACCCATATTCTTTTCAATTCAATTCAATTCAATTCAATTTTATCACTTTTTACAACCAATGTTGTCGCAAAGCTGCTTTACGGAATCCAGCTCCGAGCCGCTTATGAGCCAAAGGCCACAGAGATGAGGGAAAATTCCCTAAAGCTGGAGGAAGCTCAAAAGGGGAACCAAAAGAGACCTTGAACTTCTTTAACCGCCTCAGACGGTAGAGGTGTTGTCTGGCTCTGGCAGTGAGAAAGTCAGTCCATGTGCTCCAGGTCCTCAGTGATGGACACCAACGTACTTAAAGCCACTGACTCTCTCAACTGGGGTTCCATTGATCTGGAGTGGGGTGTGAGTATGGTCTTCCCTCTGTCTCCTAAAGTCAATCACCATCTCCTTGGTTTTGTTAATGTTCATGGAGAGGTGATTTTCCTCACACCACTTCACCAGGCCGCCCACCTCACTCCGGTAGGCCCTCTCATCATTTCTGAAGATGAGGCCCACCACCACTGTGTTGTCGGCAAACTTCACAATGGAGTTAGTGGTGTGTCTGGTCATGCAGTCTGAGGTGTAGAGGGAGTATAGAAGGGGGCTTAGCACACATCGATGGGGGACTGCGGTGTTGTGTGAGTGTTCGGGAGCACACATCACGCACTCTCACTATCTGTGGTCTCCCGGTCAGAAAACTGTACACCCAGCTGCACAAGGATGTGCTGACACCCAAGTCCCGGAGCTTCCCCGAGAGGGTGAGGGGGATTATGGTATTGAATGCTGAACTGTAGTCGATGAACAACAATCTCACATAATTTCCACAACCCTCATACTGTGGCCTAACAGTCAGGTTTGTCCATAATACATGCAACTAAGGGAGCATGAACCTGCATCGCAGACAGCTTGCTCCCCAGCTGGGCTGGCTGAATGGTGTTGAAGGCACTGGAGAAGTCAAAGAACGTAATCCTCAGGGATGCACTTGACTTGTCAAGATGGCTGTAGGCACGGTGTAGCAGGTAGATGATGGCATCATCCACTCCAATCTTGGCTTGGTAGGCGAACTGGAGTGGATCTTGCGGTGGCCTAACCAAAGGGTGGAGGGTGTCCAGGACCAGTCTTTCAAAGACCTTCATGCTGTGTGAGGTGAGTGCAACTGGCTTGTAGTCCGATGGGGCACTGGGTCGCGCCTTCTTTGGTACAAGAACCAGACACAATGTTTTCCACAGCACGGGTACTTTCTTGGTACTGAGGCTCAAATTGAAGATTCTCAGCAGAACTCCACATAACTGGGAGGCACACAACTTAAGTACTTGTGGGCTTATGCCATCTGGGCCTGGTGCCTTTGCAGGATGGAGTCTGCATAATTCTCTCCTCACTTGGTCCTCTGTGTTGGTGATGGAACGTCTATGGGTTTCGGAGTAGAAATCTGAGCATGGAGTTCCATAGCAAGAGATAAGTTAACGGAGGTGCAAGGCCATTCAGGACTTTATATGTCAATAGTAGAATTTCATAATCAGTACGAAATTAGATCGAAAGCCAATGAAGTCTTAATAAAATTGGGGCAATGTGGTCGAATTTCCTGGTTCTAGTGAGGACTCTAGCTACCACATTCTGGACTAGCTGAAGCTTATTTAGGTTCTTGTTGAAGGAGCTTGACAGCAAGCTGATACAATAATCAAGTCTGGAGATAATAAAGCCTTTGACTATTTTTTCTGCATCATGGAGGGATAGTACTTAGAAATATTTCATAGATGAAGAAAATATTAGAAACATATTTGGACCTAGAAGAAGGACCTCTGTTTTATCTGCATTGAGCAAGAGAACGTTTTGTGACATCCAGTCTTTTATATCTTTAATGCAGTCCTCAATCTTATTTAATCCTTGTTTATCGTCTGGGTTGGTAGGGGTATAAAGTTGTGTGTCATTTGTGTAGCAGTGGAAGATAATCTCATGTTTCCGGATAATCATCCCTAATGGCAGCATGTACAAAGTAAATAAAAGAGGTCCTAAGACAGAACTTTGCAGGACACCATATTTTACTTTGGTGCTGTTACGTGCAGGGTTAGCATCAAATACACCACACAGAAATTTATAGAAAAAATGTCAATTTTTATCTAAATCCCAA
>JBBPCZ010120990.1:0-10059 GCA_037974445.1 Brycinus macrolepidotus | reverse complement strand
CACTTACACACACACACACTATAGGAAAGCGCGACCCCAGCAACACACACACTAGTTGAGCACAAGAAACACACACACACACACACACACTAGTTGAGCACAAGAAACACACACACACACACACTAGTTGAGCACAAGAAACACACACACACACACACACACACACACACACACAATGGTTGAACAAAAAACACGCGCCGTTTCTGTGAGAAGCACGTGCTTCAGTGGTGGAGTGTGTGGTGCTGTGTGTGTTCGGTCTCGCGCTGAGGCTCGTTACAGTTCTGCAGGTGTTCGGGCTCGTGCCTCCTGAAGTCCAGCCGCGCGAGCTCTCACGCTTACACACCGGGAACAGCGCGCGAGCGGGATTTTCTTTCTTTTCTTTTCGTTTCTTGTCTTTTCTTTTCTTTTATTCGTGGCTTTTGCAGATGAAATAGTCACTGTCGCGCTCCACACACACGCACACACACACACACACTCACACACACACACACACAGGAGCGCGCGGTCTTTATAATGTAGCGCGCCGAGGGTCTCGTCGGAGTCCTGTTGCGCATGCGCGGTGCTGCGTGCACGACTGTTCCCGTGTGGAAAACTGATTGATCCGTAATCGAGTATGAGCTTTACTGTGTGTGTAATGAGCGCGAGGGTCTGTTCTGAGGGTCTCCTGGTGATGATCAGGAGCTCTGATGATCTGATGATCCGCTGCTGAAGAAGTTCAGAACCTTCAGACTCAGATCTCACCAGAAACAGAAGGAAAGGAAATACAGTCAGCTTCTTTTTTTTTTACTTGTGCTTTTTTTACTGTCTAATACTCTGTACTCTGTACTCTGTTCTCTATACTAAATATTCTGTACTCCACACTGCATACTCTATACTCTATACTCTATCATCTGTACTCTGCGCCCTGTACTCTATACTCTGTGCTCTATATTCTTTACTAAATACTCTGTACTCCACACTGTGTGCTCTATAATCTGTACTCAGTACTCTATACTCTGTGCTCTATATTCTTTACTAAATACTCTGTACTCCACACTGTGTACTCTATAATCTGTACTCAGTACTTTATACTCTGTGCTCTATATTCTTTACTAAATACTCTGTACTCCACACTGTGTACTCTATAATCTGCACTCTGTACGCTATACTCTGTTCTTTATACTTTATACTCTGAACTCTATACTCTTTCCTCTGTACTCTGTACTCTACACACTGTATTCTACTCTATACTTGATACTCTGTACTCTTTCCTCTTTTCTCTGTGCTCTGCACTCAGTCCCCAGTACTCTGTATTCTTTACTCTACACTTTTCTACTCTGCACTCTATACTCTATCCTCTGTACTCTACACTGTGTGTTCTACGCTATATTCTGCACTCTGTCCTCTGTACTCTATACTCTACATTGTGTACTCCATACTCCACTCTTTCCTCTGTATTCTATACTCTGTACTCTACTCGGGATTCTGTCCTCTGTACTCTACTCTATACTATGAACTCTATACTCTGTTCTCTACACTGTACTCTGTCTTTCGTACTATATACTCTACACTCTTTCCTCTGTATGCTGACTTCTACATTTTATTAATCCCACAGTTCCACACTACAGGTGTTTTAGTTCAACAGACACCACCAGACACTAATCCCACACTGTACTCATTTTAATCCAACACAATGTACACCAATCCCACACTACAGGTGTTTTAATCCAACACTGCATGCACTAATCCCACTATACAGGCGTTTTAATCCAACACGGTATACAGAAATCTAACACGGTATGCACTAATCCCACATTACTGGAATTTTAATTCCACACTGCATACATCACTCCCATGCTACAGGTGTTTTAATCCAACACTGCATGCACTAATCCCACACTGTACTCATTTCAGTACAACACAATGTACACTAATCCCACCGTACAGGTATTTTAATCCAACACTGCATGCACTAATCCCACCGTACAGGTATTTTAATCCAACACTGTATACGCAAATCCCACATTACAGGTATTTTGATCCAAAACAGTAATCACTAATCCCACACTACAGGTGTTTTAATCCAACAGTGTATGCACTAATCCCACACTACAGGTGTTTTTATAACTTCAGCTTGAATGGGCGGAGCTAGACTGCTGTAAACTGAATATATGTTAGTTCAGCAGTCTTTGTGACATCACAAAAGAAGGAAATGGGCTGTTTTTGTGGCCTGGTTTCTATAAGGACTGGGGGATAAATGTTTAAAAGTCTGTTTTTCCATGATATGAGCCCTTTAATGCTGTTCATGTTTGTACTGGTGGGTTTTCTATGTGTTGGGTCGTTTTATTTAAGGACATTTTTAACACAGCTTGCAAGAGTGTATGGTGCTGAAAGAACAGCTCCCACACACACACACACACACACACACACACACACACACACACACACACACACACACACACACACACACACACACACGTGCCGATGACGCAGTTCTTTCACAAACTGTCTTTCTTTCTTTCTTTCTTTCTTTCTTTCTTTTCCTCCTGAGTGTGAAATATTACAGTAAAAGTCTATAATTGATGTCAGAGCTGCTGTTTGTGGAGTCGCTGAGTGCGTTGAGTCTCTGCTGAAGCTTTCTGAGCTGCTGGCGTTTGAGCGGTGGCCTGTTTCCGCTCTCCTGAACAGCCTGATTTCACTCGGGCTGAAGTTTGAGCCTCTCTGGGTGGAGAAACTCCAGCTGAAGTTTTCAGAGACGCTCTTACTCACATATGAGATCGACCTGCTACTCCAGGCCTGAGTTACGTTTAAAAAAATAATCAGCGTCTGCACATGCAGCAGATTATTCTCCCCACCGCCGCGTGTTGCGTTTATTTCTGCATATTGAAAAGGACTGATATTACATATTTCAGTTTTTCCTCGAGATATTGCAGAATATCATACAGTGGTTTAATGGCTGCATATTGAAACGTGGTATTGCAGTTATATTTTAAAACATATATTGGTTATATAGTGATTATTTTGCTACACATTGCAAAAAATGTGTTGCAGATGTATTGCTGTATCTTGCAAAATGCTGAATTGCGATAAAATTGCTGCATATTGCAAAAAATATACTGCAAAATGCACATGTATTGTGGTTAAATCATATTGCAGTTTTTTTGCAAAATACTGCATTGCAGTCATATTTCTACATGAAATTATATTGTTATATATTGCAAAAATATACTGTGAGAATTCTGTTGAATATTGAAAAATATCATTAAATTTCTACATTTTTCAAAATAATACAGTATATTGCTACATACTGCAAAATATGAATTTGCAATTGTACTATTACAAGTGTAGTTTTGCAAATATATTGCAAAATATCATATTGTGATCATATTGCTACATACTGAAACTTTCATATTGCAATTCTATCAATCACAAAATGTAATTAATGAAACTAACTGCAATTATACATCACAAAAACAACATTGCAGTTATTGACACATTGCAAAATATTGCATTGCAATTGTATTGCTACACATTGCAAAATTTCTTATTGCTGTATATTGCGATTGACCTGCATTCGTTTATTCAAAAGAATGGAATTTTGTTAGATTGTGTGAGTGGCTTCATTCACCCAAGCACCTTCAACAGGCGTGGGTCGATAGTGCACTTAGAGGTTCATTTTCACTCGTAGCCCTTTTCAATACTGATATCACCGAGGTTGAAATCCTGATTAACGATGAAGAACAGAGAAATCACTCAGGCTGTGGGGTCTTGGTATGTTGACACAGTCGTGTTAATAATGAGTACAGTGTGATCCTGAATAATGAAACTCACTTATGCACAACTCATGTTCTCTGAGAGGAGACGACAGCGGCAGAGATGAGATAGAGTGAGCATGTTTTAACAGAGGAGATGAGATGATGGAGGATAGAAGAGATGGAGGATAGAGGAGATGGGTTGAGCGTGTTCTTAATAGAAGAGCTTAGATGGTAGAAGAGGAGATGAAAGATGGAGAAGATGGACTAAGCGTGTTCTTAACAGAAGAGCTTAGATGATAGAGGAGGAGACACAGGTTGGAGGAGACAGACTGAGGGTGTTCTTAATAGAAGAGCAGAGATGGCAAAACAGAAGATGTAGAAGATGAACTAAGTGTGTTGTTAACAGAAGAGCTGAGAAGATAAAGGATGGAGAAGCTGGGAGATGAAAGAGATGGATTCAGTTTGTTGCGGAGTTGAGAAGACAGAGAAGTAGATGGAGGATGAAGAAGATGGACTGAGTGTGCTCTTAACAGAAGAGCTGAGAAGATAGAAGGTGGAGAAGTTGGACTGAGTGTGTTCTTAAGATAAGTACTGAGATGAGAGGATGGAGTCAGAGGTTGTAGAGGATGGACGAAGTGTGTTGTTTACAGAAGAACTGAGAAAAAGTAGATAGAGGATGAAAAAGATGGACTGAGTGTGCTTTATCAGAAAACCTGAGTCAATGGAGGAGGAGATAGAGATTGTAGAAGATGGACTGAGTGTGCTCATAAGAGAAGAGCTGAGAAGATAAAGGATGGAGAAGCTGGGAGATGAAAGAGATGGACTCAGTTTGTTCTTAACAGAGCAGATGATGGAGAATGGAGGAGATGGACTGTGTTTTATCAGAAGAGCTGAGAAGACAGAAGAGACGACAGAAAATGCAGGAGATGGACTGAGAATGTTTTAATAGAACTGTTGAGATGATTGAGGAGGAAATAGAGGTTGGAGGAGATCTGAGCGTAATTTCATTTTTGTTCTTTTTTTTTCTTTTTCTTTTATTCTCATCTAATTTGGCCACAAGTCTCTCCCCTTCGTCCCCTGTGAGGATGTAACAGACTCACCTGTTACACCAGTTCTCTTTCTAAACCTGAAGCTTGAGCTTCACCGACAGTAGCCTTGGGCAAATGTGTTTCTTAATACACCCTTCCCCTCCCCCATACTGTAAATAGTCACTTATTTACAGTAAATTGACTCCAAACAGTGAAATGAAGTTGGCAAGGACATGTTGAAAACAATCTTCAAATTCATGGCAAGACCCCAAAGAACAACCTCTCTAAGAGCAAAAGAACAACCACTGAGAGGAAAAAGGACTTTAAAGGAGAACATCTCTCAGAGCACGAATAAGAAACACTGAGACGAACCAAGGCTCTAAAGCAGAACCTCTCCGAGAATATAAAGTAAAATCACTGAGAAGAACCAAGACTAAAAAAACCTCTCTAAATGCATGAAGAAGAACCACTGAGAAGAATCATGACTGTAAAGTAGAACCCCTCTAAGAGTATAAAAAGGAGCCAGTAAGAGGAACCAAGACTCAAAGGAGAAATTCCCTAAGTGCATGAATAAAAAAACTCTGAGAATAACCATGACTCTAAAGCAGAGCCTCTCTGAGAATATAAGGAAGAACCAGTGAGAGGAACCAAGACTCAAAGAGGAAACTCTCTCAGAGCATCAATAAGAAACCCCGAGAGGAGCCAAGACTCTAAAGCAGAACCTCTATAAGAGCAGGAGGAAGAACCACTGAGAGGATCCAAGGGGAACCCAACAGAGGGATGATACATAGAAAAAAATCTGTGATATGAACCAGTCAGGAAACTGGCAGGAGAAGACGTGATGGGCTCCTGATTGTGTGAGACATTACAGTCATGATTTCCATGAGTTACAGCTCCGCGATGAGGCATTAGAATATATTACTGTTATGGGATCTGGATGTTTTTATTGCGTGAATGGAAACAGATCGTTCCTCCTCCCAGTGTTGAAGTCAGGATTTTTCCTGGCCACGCTAATCTCTGTTGTTGTTCTCTCATAAATATCAAAAGAAAGAGCCTAATGTATGATTAATGAAGGTTTAATTACACGTACGGTTATATCTCATCCACCAAGATGAGTATTACAGGCAGGATTATGGATATTACGTGTTGATGGGGCATTATATAATGTCATTTCTCCCCCAATATAAAGCTTTCCAAAGTAATGGGTCGATGCAACAGAGAAAGCAAACATCATAATGGAAATGTAAACGCAGCAGCCGCGGCCCTGCAGCAGGTGGGACCGCCCGCTTAAGGCATGACTCATTTAGAAATTTAGCCTCACGAACCAAAAACAAACATGCTTTTTTATTACTATTATTTTTTGTCTTTTTACAACTTTCCAGTCAGTGTTTTATAGGGCAGTTCTGTTCTGATGTGGACTTTGTTGATTTCTTGGCAAGAATTACAGTTAACCCTTCAGTGGGGAGTTTTTAAACAGTTCTACCTGTTGCTGTGTGAGTTTTTTTTTTAGCTCTTTCCAGACTAAACTTCCACAGTCTGTTACTTTGTGTTGCGAATAGTTCTTGTATTCACTCCGGTTGCGCCGCCTGACTGCAGAGCAGCTAAATATCTCCTTGTCAGTGAGACGATGTTCTCCTCGATGTTGGTGTGACTCGTTTGACTTTGACTCATTCGACAGGATGATTATGTTTGTGGTTGCTATGGTTGCTATGGTTACAGCTCCATAGTAGTTGTGAATGAAAATGGGGGGGACGGTAAACACAGGATAAAGACGGTTTATCAAGACGTGTAATGAAAACCACAGCTTGTCAGTGTCGTTTGCTGGTGTTACTTTGATGTGTATCAGGTGGCTCAATAGTTGTGCAAATTGTAAAGATTTGTTTTACAGTGTTGAACAGGGAGTGTGTGTTTCTTGGTTGTGTGTGTTGTGCTCTTGAGTGTCTTACACAGCATTACATCAGTCAGTTGGTGTGTCAGCTGTTCGGATGCGGCCCATGATTTAGTTATGGTGAAAAAAATATATATGAATATAAAACTCTGATCAGTGTAAAGATCTTGAATCTCCATTAATCTGCAGTGTTGTTCAGCAGTTAGAAACGTAAAATGTACGTTACTGAACGTTCCAGATCACAGCAGTGTGATGCTACGCTTAAAATGGAAATTTGGTTGTTGTTGTTATTCCACTTAGGAGCTCAGGACTGTCTATGTAAGCCCATTTCTTCCAGGTAGAGAATTCAAATGTGTTTTTTTTTTCTCTTCCCGGCAAAATATGGACATTATATCTCGAATTATTGGTTAATTTTCTCAAAATATTGGCTTACTGTCTTGAAATAATGACCCAGTGTCTTATAATAATGACTTGATTTAGTGACTCTGCATTCACAGGATAATCTGAGAAGATACATAGAAGACCTTCCTCAAATCAACACACATTCTGAGAGTGACAGGAGGCCAATCCCATAACTTTAAAGAACCACATACATTAAGTTTTAAGTTTTCCATCATACAGGCAAAGAGCAATGTGTATGTGTGCATGTACATGTGTGTGTGTGTTTGTATGTGTGTGTTTGTGTGTATGTGTCTGTGTGTATGGGTATGTGTGTTTGTGTATATATGTGTGTCTTTGTATATATATATATATATATATATATATATATACATATATATATATATATATATATATACTGTATGTGTTTGTATATGTATGTGTATGTGTGTGTGTGTGTATGTGTGTGTATATGTGTGTGTGTGTGTGTGTTTGTATATGTGTATGTGTGTGTGTGTGTGTGTATGTGTGTATGTGGGTCCGCAGTGATGAATCCTTTGTGTTCTTTTGTGACAGTAAAACCAGTGCAGGTGTTAAAGGCTGATCCGGTCAGTCGGTTCCTGCTGGTTCTGTAATGACTGGCGAGTCCAGCTGGAGGTGACAGGCTCGTGCGCTCCTCATCCCTCAGAACATGAGGCCTGTTGACTTTAGGCCTGGTCTTCAGAGGGCTGAGGCTGAGCTGCGGTCGTCCTTCCTGCTGCTGCGCTTCTGCTCTAAAACCTGCGACAACAGGCCCTTCTTTCACACCCTGAACGCTTTATCAGGGCACTAAAGGTGGGAGAACTCGGCTGAAACCATCTGGTAGAAGCAGAAGTCCAGCTAGAGGTCCCACTCCTAAAGGATGTGATGTTTATTATCTTTATATGAGTGACAATTCAACCAATAGAAAACCTCCTCAGTCTCAGTAACCAGTAACAGATTTTTTTCTGTTATGGTTATTTCTTTAACCTTTTCATGCGTAGCGTCACACGGTTGCGCCACCTGACTACTTTCCACAGTTGTTCTGTCACACTCTGCTGAATTATCAGCCAACCACGGTCTCTCCATCACTCTCTGTATAACTTGAAACATTATTGGCAGAGAAATCACACCTTGAAATGACAGCTATTATACAGTAAATGAATCTAATATATGTTTCTAGAGTTTATGCAAGTTTACCTATTCTTAAACCAACTAGTATTTTGCTCAAATCAAGTTTTCAGAAAAGATCAAACAAAGTAGCAAATTATCTACTAACTATCACTTGAACTTTTATCTTTTCTAAGCAATGCACTGCCAAATTAAGGTAAAATAGTACTTTAATTTAAAATGTACACAGAATTAACATTTCTCTCAAGTTAAAATCAAATTGTAGAAATTAATTTTATTATTTGCAAAAAAAGGAGAGGCAATCAGTTTCCACCTTGTTTTCCAAAGAAAGTCATCATTTTAAATTTACAGTTTTTTTTTTGTAAATTTTTAAGAATTTGTTGTTTAACCAACTGCTGTAAGTTGTCGGATGCAAGAATCTGATGGAAGAAGCTATTTTCAGATATGTTGCATAATACTAGACTATTAGAAAATATAATAAGTAAATATATTTTTTTTTAAATGTGTGAATACTAGAACTGTATTTAGTATTGCTGTACTGTTCACCTCTGACAAAATGTGATGCACCGAATTCATCCGATTCAAAAGTGTCCATCCTTTATTCAAAAATGAAACACATTCCATCAACACAACGTACCAGGAGAATCAAAATCAGATTCAGGAAACTTTATTGATCTCGGAAGAAAACTGTTTATGTTACGACTGCACAGAGACACAGAGACACAGAGACGAGAACAATATAAAGTCTAAAATAAGGTCAAAATAAAACTCTCCAGATTATTCTCTGTACTAAACATACTATGCTATAATCACATAATGCTGTGGTACATAAGAGAGGTGGATCATTACGCAATATCTTATTATAACGTGCAATATCTTATTATAACATGCAATATCTTATTATAATGTACAATATCTTATTATAACGTGCAATATCTTATTATAACATACAATATCTTATTATAACGTACAATATCTTATTATAACGTGCAATATCTTATATAATTTGCAATATCTTATTATGATTTACAATATCTTATATAATGTACAATATCTTATTATAATGTGCAATATCTTATTATAATGTGCAATATCTTATTATGTGTAACATCTTATTATTGTGTATAATAGTCTTCCCATGTGAAATATCACGACTTATATCAATATTACTGATCTACTACTGATCTGTATTACAGCAATAACAGACTTCTGTCCACTGTTAGTGTTACTAGTAATTCACTTACCTGTAAGTTACTTATCTAAAGTATTTATACCCCAGTATTTGTGTATATATCATAGTGTATTTCATATTGAGTATTTTCTGCAGAGTTTTTATTGGACTTATTTAGACTTCATATCGTCTGTGTGTGTCTGTGCAGTCGTAACATCAACAACTTCCTCCGGGATCAGTAAAGATTTTTGATTCTAATTCTGATATAAATACTATAGATAAATAAAATAACTGCTGAAGTAATTTAGCAGAAGCTAAACTGTAAGAAAAAAAACGTTGATGAAATATATACAGCTTCGGAAAAAAGTTTTTCAGGTTTTATCTTTTATAGGTGCAAGTATTGAACTGAACAGCTTTGACTTAGTTTTTAAGAACTGCTGACAATATTTCTCCTAATTTCCAAATAAAAATATTGTTCCTTAAAGCATAATTTTAAAGGAAATGACAAAACATCAAAATAAGAGAAATGATGCAGCGTTTACAGAACTTGAAGAATTCAAAGAAAACAAATCTCTTGTTCTCTCTTAAACAAAATGGAAATAATTACCTTTGACGAACTTCTAGTAGTGTTTTACCATCCAACTGGTCACATTGCGAGAGGAGATTGTTGATTACAGCAGTGTTTTTATACTTTTCCTCATTAAATAAGAT
>JBBPCZ010120988.1:0-10061 GCA_037974445.1 Brycinus macrolepidotus | reverse complement strand
CTCAGTGATGACACTAGCAGTGTTGGGATTCGAACCCACAACCTTCTGATTGCAGGGGCAACTCCCTAACCACTAGATCACCAGCTGCCCCTATGATATGATACACCTCTTCAGCGGTTCTTTGGTAAAGCCAATGGTTCTGTGACACTCAAAGAGCCATTTGTTTGAATGAAATGCTTGAAAGTTCCTCCGTCTTCTTAAATGGTTCTTCTCTATGATGAGGAACCGGTTGCATATGGTTCTTTAACCCTCCTACTATGTGTGGGGCCAATTTGACCCCATTGAACATTTAATGTCAAAGACATTTAATGTTTAAAGTCAGTTGTTCTGTAAAGAACTGTGAGCACTCAAAAAGCCATTTGACTGGCTTAAATGCTTAAATGGTTCTTTTCTATGATGAAGAATCTGTTGGTTCTTTAAAGTATTGAAATGCTTGCCAGTCTTACAAGTCCAATCCCCCCTTAAAAAAGTGAGTTATGAATTGGTCAAGATTTTTCTTGGTTAAAATTACTCACTTTAGAGGTATAATTATAGTGGCTTGGCTCTTGAATAAAAGCCCCCCCAGCATAATGAACCTCAGAGTGAGACTTTCTCTCCAGCCTGATGTTCCAGGTGAATTTCTGTACATGTTTTGAGAAGAGGTATTTACATCATTTACATTCAAATTAAAGGTTAGCATTAGTATATTGCATTCAGTGTGGAGACATGGAGACGGCTTCTGCATGCAAATGTTCTCCGTTGATGAGGTGTGTGGGTGGGTGTGTGTGTGTGTGTGTCTCAATACACATTTTCAGGTATGTTACACCTCTTCAGCGGTTCTTTGGTAAAGCCAGTGGTTCTGTAAAGAACCATAAACACTCAAAGAGTCATATGAATGGCTTGATTGCTTAAATGGTTCTTCTCTATGATGAAGAACCTGTTGCATATTGTTCTTTAAAGAACTTTTTAAAGCATTGAAGTACATTGAAGCATTGAAGTGCTTGCCAGTCTTTTGAGTCCAAAACCTCCATTGGAGTGCGATATTGATCATGGTTGGAGTGTGTGCTATTTCAGGATGGATTTGTTTCAGAATTGATTCATTCTTTATTTCCAATTGAATTGAATTGAAATTGAAATTGAATTTCCCTCCGATATCCAATCCAATGTTTTCTACAGATATCAGTCCAACCCAGGTTCTTGCTATGGGATTGGTGCTATTTCTAGCTACAGTTGAATGCAAAGGTTTAAACATCCCTGAGGTAAATTTTGTTGATTTTCCATGCAAAAAAGTGTGCATCCCGTAGAGGGAATAAACTTAATAACAGTTTTCTGCAAATACAATTACAATTTCTATTAATATGTATTTCCCTATTACAGTTTATTTTGTTCCACTCATTGGAAAAATTAAAATACAGAAATGTTTACCACATTTATTTATTTGTTCATGGTCCATTTAGCAAATACTCAACAAATGTGCTCAAACTTTTGCATGGATTTGTATTCAAATATTCATCTTCTTAAACGTTTACATTCAAATCAAAGGTTTAGCATTAGTATATTGCATTCAGCTGGCGCAGTTTGACCTGGCCTGACTGATCAGTTGATTTATTGGTATATTGGTTCTGTTTTAGATGTGACTGAACGAACCCAAAGAACTTTCAGAACGACAAATTTACAGTTTATCTGGAATTTTGTCCCATAAAGCTCAGTACAGATATCACCACTGTAAAACACGAAATGAGCTGCTTCACAAAACCTTACTTAATGGAAAATTAACAGCAAGAAAATTCAAAATTTGGAACATCACAATATCACATTCAGCTTTGTCCAGCCTTACCCAAGGTAGAGTTTTTTAAGTAACCGGAATGTTCTTGAAGAATCCGGCCGCAGGCGTGTGTTAGCGGCCCACATTAGTCACTGTTGTTACTGTAGATTTTTATTGAGTAGATCTTCACTGATGCACTCCACGTTTGATGGTAAAGGATGAAGCGATGAGCACTTCTTCAGTGAGGTTTGCATTAATGGAGAACATGAAGTAAGCTGGAAGACATTATTACAAAGACATACTTTCAGCGTAAGAAAAATCACTAAGTGCGCCCATCCGTTTCTGGGAAGAAGCTGCATTAATCACTGCACATTAATTATTATGAATCATGCTATAGTTGTCGAAATGGTGCGTAAAAGAGAAAACAAGCATTTCCTGTGTGTATTAGGAGTCTGAACAGGTATGAAACTGAAGCCTAGTGCCTGATCCCAATCCACAGTCTCAGCTTCAAGACCCAGTCCTGACCCGACCCGACCAGTCTGGGCTGCTATTATTAAGTTTAAAACCCATGATAGATTATCACAGACACATATTTATAGAGCCTTATTTGGTTTAGTGCTTGAGTTGATCAAATATAAATGTTAAATTGGAATTTACACACCTGTAACACGCTCACAGTGTTTAATGTCAGCATATTTTTGTTGAATTGCTGATTGTAGCAGACAGAGAACAGCATCCCCCCTCCAGACGGTATACCCCCTGTATGCTTCATTTTAAGGTGTTACGAGTATGATGGGCGTGTTTTCTTGTGGACTACAAAACACAGATGTATTTTACTCTGGAGGAGAATATCTGCCAAATGCTGGTGGCCTAGTGGTTAGGGAGTTGGCCCTGTGATCAGAAGGTTGTAGGTTCAAATCCCAGAATCTGTTGGTTCTTTAAAGTATTGAAATGCTTGCCAGTCTTACAAGTCCAATCCCCCCTTAAAAAAAGTGAGTTATGTATTGGTCAAGATTTTTCTTGGTTAAAATTACTCACTTTAGAGGTATAATTGTAGTGGCTTGGCTCTTGAATAAAAGCCCCCTCAGCATAATGAACCTCAGAGTGAGACTTTCTCTCCAGCCTGATGTTCCAGGTGAATTTCTGTACATGTTTTGAGAAGAGGTATTTACATCATTTACATTCAAATTAAAGGTTAGCATTAGTATATTGCATTCAGTGTGAAGACATGGAGACGGCTTCTGCATGCAAATGTTCTCTGTTGATGAGGTGAGGTGGGTAGGTGTGTGTGTGTGTGTGTGTGTGTGTTAGTGTGAGTGTCTCAATACACGTTTTCAGGTATATTACACTTCTTCAGCGGTTCTTTGGTAAAGCCAGTGGTTCTGTAAAGAACCATAAACACTCAAAGAGCCATATGAATGGCTTGATTGCTTAAATGGTTCTTCTCTATGATGAAGAACCTGTTGCAAATTGTTCTTTAAAGAACTTTTTAAAGCATTGAAGTACTTACCAGTCTTATGAGTCTGGAGGAGAATTTCTGCCAAATGCTTGTGGCTTGGTGATTAGGGAGTTGCCCCTGTGATCAGAAAGTCGTAGGTTCGCATCCCAGGACTGCTAGTGGCACCTCTGAGGTTCCCTTGAGTAAGGTACCGTCCCCACACACTGCTCCCCGGGCGCCGTGTTCCTGGCTGCCCACTGCTTCACTTGGTGAATGGGTTAAATGGGTTGAATGCAGAGAAAGAATGTTGTGCTGTTATTAGGAAATAAACTCAAGCCTGAATCAGCAACAACCCCCCCCCCCCAAACACTTGAATCAAGTATCAGACCTCACTGTACACAGACTAAGTTTATTAGGTACATTTACCTCATAGTTACACTCACTGTTAATTTTATCAGCTCCATGGACCATGTAGGTGCACTTTGTGGTTTACAGTCACAGACGGAAGTCCATCTGTTTCTCTGCATCGTTTGTTAACCTTCCTTTACTGTTCACCCCCGCAGGACCACTCGTGAGCAGATATTATTCGGGTGGTGGATCATTACTGACGAAGCAGAGACGCCCACGTGGTAATGGTGTGTGTGTGTGAGAGTGTAGATCACAAAAACAGTACAGTTTTAATACCTCAGTATCACTGCTGGACTGAGAAGAACCCATCAGCCAAAAATATCCGGGTAACAGTGTCCTGTGGCCAGAAACTGACCACTGATGAAGGACTAGAGGATGACCAACACAAACTGTGAAGCACAAGATGAACTGTCATCAATAGCTTTACAGCTACAAGGTGGACCAACAAGTAGATGTATCTTAAAAGGTGTGTGAGTGGAGAGAATGTTTAAACACACACACATAGACATTCCACCACCATGTCTCTGATCCACCACCTAAATAAAACTCGCTCACTGGTGGTCCTGGGGGTCCCGACAACTGATGGATGGTAAAAGTTGCTTATAATAAAAATAAGAAAAAGAAGAATGCAGCAATGCATCACCTTTGAGTTTTATGCAACCAAAACAGCAAAAAAATGACTTAAAAAAATTGCACCCTTAATTTGTTAAGTCACAGAACATATACACTGTTCCTTCTTCCTATTATTATTATCCTTATTATTGATTTTGTTGTTGTGTGTATGCATTTACTGTATGGAGACATAGACAGTTTTTTTTCCCCCACAACAAAATACCAATCAAACCTAATCCAGTCTTAAACCTGTCCAGTAATTCAGTTTTCCACTAAGCAGTTTCTTAGCAACTTCCCTTGAAATCTGAACCTCCGTGTCGGAGTCTGTCAGTCTGGCTGTGTTTGGTGGAGAGGTCCCTCCATGGGTTCAGGTTGCTTATTGCTTTCAGTGTTGGAGTGTTTATGAGGAGATGTGACCGTGATGACTCTGGAGATTAGCCAGCACACCTTCTCCTCCTCCACCATCCCATCCAATCCCATCACACCGCCGCGGCGAGGAGCTTCAGGAGCCGAGTCTCAGTAGATTAGCACTGACCTCCCCCTGCTCCTCGATCTGCTGGATGTGGGGACGACAAAATTGTCCTGTCCTCCTCCCCTATAATTTACACTGTGCTTTCTCTCTCTCTCTCTCTATCTCTCTCTCTCTCTCTGTCTATCTCTCTCTCTCTTGCTCTCTCTCTCGCTGTCTCTTACTCCCTGTCTGTTACTCTCTCTCTTTCGCTCTCTCGCTCTTTCTCTTGCTCTTTGTCTCTCTCTCTATCTCTGTCTCTCTCTCTATCTCTCTGTCTCTCTCTTGCTGTCTCTCTCTCTCTCTCTCTCGCTGTCTCTCGCTCGCTGTCTCTCACACTCTCTCTCTCTCTCTCTCTCTCGCTCTCTCATTCTCTCTGTCGCTGTCTCTCTCTCCCTCTCTCTCTCTCGCTCTCTCTCTCACTCTCTGTGCACGTCAGGCTTGACCCAGCCATGCGTCCTATTGACCCCCTGCCCCCCATCCTCCTAAAGCTCACTTCCCCTGGTCATTAGTCATCCTTTAGTAGCCCTTTTTACTCTCAGCCTTTCTTAGACCGGGCTCCTTCTCTTTTCTTTTCTTTTTTTTTTTTCCCCTCAGCAGCTCATTTCTGCCCGCACAGTCGTTTTGACCTCGTAATGGGAGAGGAAACTAGATTTCGAGTCATTTCATGGGCAGAGCGCTTTGCCCTCTACTCCGTTTAACCGCAGAGAAGTGTGACACGGTGCAGAAAGTTCCAGCTCCAAATAACCTTCAAAGAAAGATTCAATTCACCCCATTTTTTCGAGGCACAGTTAGATTTTTTTTTTTCCTTTATGAAAATTAAAAATTAAATTTGAAGTCTCAGGTAAAGGAAAATGTCTCATTTTCATACAAAACCTGGTCTGAGTACCTATGATTACAAATCATTTTGGACCATTTTTTAGAGCATTTATCAGGAAGTCGTCCCTCAATGCAGTCGTGTGCGAAAGTGTGACATGTTATGACACATTGAGTTGATTTACATATAGAAGTCCACCACAGTGACCCATCCTGCTCCTGGAGATCTGCCTTCCTGTAGGCTCCAGCACCCAATCAGCTAGACCTGATCCATCTTCAGAAGTTCTAAATCAGCAGATTGAAGTGTGTCAGATGTGGGTTGGAAGAAGGTTGATGTCCAGGAGGACATTTGGTGACTGGGGCTGTAAAGGGAACTTAAATATGGCATTTTTCTGAAACTTTAAGTGGGCAATTTATATATATATATATATATATTTTATTTGCTGAGTTGACTGTATTTGAAAAAATAAACCTCAAACGTTTGCCGTAACTTTTGCACAGGTCACATTTTACGTATTATTTTCATTATTTTTAATGTGTTCAATTCACCTAATAAATCTATGCGTCTTGTCACGTGACTAGGGGTGCCAAAACTTTTGCATTCGACTGTGCAAAAGGCAGGTGATCTTTTTTAAATGGTGAAAAAACAAGGACCTTAAAAACGACATTTTTCTGAAAATTGAAGTGAAGATTTTGTATGTTTTTTGCTGAGTTGACGGTATTATAAACAATAAACCATATAATATTTGCTGTAACTTTTGCTTTTATTTTCTTTCACTTTATACACTTTTTCTGTTTGATGCTTTTTTCACTGTTCTACCACAGTGATGGACATTGTAGGGTTAATTATGCACCACAGTACTTTCTTTTGGAATAAACTAGGTCTTTGCAGTAAGTACACATTCCACTTTCTTGGTAGCGGTCACTGTTCTCCACACAGTAGCTGCGGCTCCAGCCTGCTTATGCTGTGGCCACCGCAATACCATCATTAGCAAGCATCTGTCTTACAGTCTGAGCCCATGGCAACGTCTCTCAGGCCGCTTCGCTCCTCCATGCGCCCTCTGTGTCGTGAGCCGTCGTCCATCAGAGAGCCTAATGCGTGCCCGAGGACGCGTCCAATGTCTTTACACCATCGCCGCCTCCGCTATTAATCTCTAATTGCTCTGGCTTCGAGCTCTCGTCATCTGTCTCTGTGCGTTTGGCATCTATCTGCCCATGTGTTTATTGCTGGATTGTTGCAGAGTTTGTGAGTTAGAGAAGAAAGAGTTTACACTGTCGTTAAGGGCACGGTTTCTCAGGCCCAGCCTTCTGTTTCCTCGGTGTTGCTCATTTTCGTGTTTTCTTGCCTTTCGACATGCTGATTCAACTCGTCGGATGAATATCAGGCCCCCCAAGGGCTCTATTTTAAGGCACTAATGCAAAACGTAAGGCGCAAGGAACAGCCAACGTTTATGGGCATGCCCAAATCCATTTTGCTGTTTTGACCTTGGAAAAAACAGACTTTGCACCAGCGCAAGGTGATTTTTAAATGCACAAAATCTTTTGTTGTTTCGACAACATGCACATGGTGTGAAAATGAGGAATGCACTAGTTGGAAACAAGCAAAACCACTTTGTGTTGTGCTTTCCACTGGCCCCAAGAGTTGAATCAGACATACTGGAATCAGGAAAAGTGCTTAAACATAAAGTATCATTTATTTAAACATAGACTGATATGATTGTCACAAGTGAATAATAAAATAGAGATGCGATAATTTTGTGGACAGGGGAGTAGAAACATAATTTCTTGATGGGGGATTAGAGACATAATAATTTTGTTGTTGGGGGTCAAGATGTAATAATTTTGTTGATGGCATAGAGACGTTATTATTTTGTTGATGGTGTAGAGATGTAATAATTTTGTTGACAGGGGAGTAAAAACCTAATAATATTAATGACGGGGGAGTCGAGACAATAATTTTGTTGACGGGGCGCAGACATATAATAATTTTGTTGATGGTGGAGAGATGTAATAATTATTTTGAGGGGGAAGGAGAGATGCAATACCTTGGATGGAGCAGAGACAAAATGTTGCTAACAGAAGGGAAGAGACAATAATTTTGTTGACGGGGGAGGGTGGTGGAAACACAGTTTTGTTCTTAGGAGAGCAGAAACGAAATAATTTTGTGGATGGGGGAGTAGAGACATTATAATTTTGTTGACAGAGTAGACACTTAATAATTTTGTTGGTGGTCTAGAGACGAAATAACTTTGCAGGGGTTAAGGACCGATTCTGTTTGAAATTCGGGGCCATCCATAAAAGACTGGGGCCTGTAGCCTTGGACACCTAAAGTTACGCCTGGAACAGCCCACATTCGCTTGAGTCCTTTTACTAAGCAGAAGGTCAGGGACTAAGGAGTCTCACATTTATTAGTCTGTAGGGTTCAGATAATTTGGAGTGAGCTTAAAAGTCTTCCTTGTCTGGAAAGTGAAGCAGTCTGAGGGAAGTGACAGTAACTGATTACAGATCAGCTAAAAGCGGTGCAAAAAACAAATCAAAGCTAACCCTAGCTAGCAGCTAATATGCTAACATTTGCATAATATTAATCAGGCCTTCGTTCACTGTTAGCCATGAGTGTCCTTAAGCCTTTCCTTTAAGGAAGGTCAAAACTATGGATCAAACTGTGTTCATTAGCACTAGCTGTGCTGCGCAGTCGGTGCGGCAGGTTATTTAGTCCTCTTTCAGAACTTGGATGATAAAGGAGCATTTGAAGCAGGCAGGGCAGCGTGCCTGGCTGGGAGTTGATTGAAAAATGCCCGAACTCTGCAGCTAGCAGGTTGGTACAGGATTTTAATGTGGCAGCGGAGCCTGAGCGAGTACTAGCTGTCTTTTTTTTTTCTTTTTTTCTTTTCAATTTCGTGTTGAGAATAGCCTCCGAAGTTGAGTTAGTAATATGTTGCAAGATATTGAGCTTGTTACAGAAATGTGGGCTCAATCTCAAGAGGCCTAGCTCCGTGAGCTGGTGCATGTCATGTTTCGAAATGCATGGGTCAGTTGTGTACTCCCTGTGGCTGTTTCTTTTATATTCATGTCTTGTATTTCGCATTTTATTATTCTGTATTTAAAAAGATAGGTAATTGAGATTGAGGTCACAGTTTTCTGTACAGAGAAATTATTGATGAACAGTATGTACTCAGGGACATTTGGTTTGATGGACTTTTTTTCAGACGGAGGACCAATCTGCCGACCCCTCGAGTTTATTCAGTTTATTGTGTGTTTCCCTTTGGCATGCATGCTTTATTGTGCTTTCTGAGCTGCTTGCTGCTTGCCTGGATCCTTTTGCTGGATGAAGGCTTTTCTGCTCAGCTGTATGTCGTGTTTTACTTTGTTTTATGTTACAGCGGCTCCGCCGGGAGCGAGCGCCAATGATGAGATTTAGGGAATTGGGGCAGTTATTTTCCGGCTTTGTAATTTGACCGGTCTGCGGCTCATGTGTACTCTGCAAATTTCCTTGGGGGGAGAATGAATATGTTCCAGCCAGAGTGATAGGATAGTATTCTCTAGGACAAACAGAATGATTTACAACATATAGCCAATAATGTTAGGTTGTCGTACAAGATGGACTCGTAACTGTTCCGGTTTCTGTTTGGATAAGGAAACGCTGCTCGGTTTGACTCCTAGACACAGCTGTTGACTCTGGACTCTATTGTCCACCAGACACTCTGGAAACGATATCACATACAGTGCGTCACACTGAGAGCACTGATGAACATAAAGCTCAAGCTCAAGTGGGCAAGGGATTTTGTTGACGGGGGTGGGGTGGTCAGATTCAGGACCAGGGAAGGTGAGTGATTTCGATTTGTCATCGGGGGATACCATGTTGTTTTGTTACGAACAGACCAGAAACTCTCCTGCCCCTTTGATAAAGTCATCTACTAACTAGCAAATGTAGTGCTGCTAGTTAATACAAGCTTTACTTGTATATTTTTTATTTGCTGTTCCAATTTTGATCCATCAAATCATTCATTGCAGCAGTCACTGAAGGTCCAGTGCCTTTTGCATTGGTCAGCGCAAAATAAATTACTACTAGACTCTTTAAAAAGTTTTTGATGTGCTCTCCACACAGAAGAGAAAACACATGTCTAGTGCGAGCATGCGACTTTGCCTGCAGAGTTTCCGTGACTCTGCTGTTGTGAATGAAAGCACAGCGGGAGTTTTTTGTTTTTTGTTAGTGTTTCTGATGATACATGCTCACAACAAGCAGAGCTCATTCGGTCGAAATGACTACCCTTACTGCAGCCAAGCCTGCGGATCAGATTTTAGTGTTTAGCTAAATAAGTGTCATATCTAAACAATGTTTAATAAATGGAATATCTTACCTGGAGCTTAAGCTGACCTTTCAGCCAAGATGCTTCAATGCATCCCGGACCAGTGGGGCAGCTGGTGGCCTAGTGGTTAGGGAGTTGGCCCTGTGATCAGAAAGTCATGGGTTTGAATCCCAGGACTGCTAGTGGCACCACTGAGGTACCCTTGAGCAAGGTACCGTCCCCACACAC
>JBBPCZ010120987.1:0-10061 GCA_037974445.1 Brycinus macrolepidotus | reverse complement strand
AAGTCCTTCAGGAAGCCTGGAGAACTGTTCCTCAAGACTACATTAAAAATACAAGAAGGTCTGGATCTTTGGAAGCAGAATATGAAGAGATGAAGGGGCTCTGAACAATACTGTAAATCAAACTTTGCTGGGATAAGAAAGTCTATCATGATACTAAGATACTGCATCTCATACTAGTGTGACATTAATGTCCTCATCCCAAAGGCTTGACCTCTAATTCACCGCTGGCAGGGTTCGACCGGCCACAGAGAGCCTAATTAATGCTACATTCCTTCAAATTGGCTTCCCATCTCTAGAGGAGATGAGCTCGGCTCTATTTTGCACCCTGTCCACTTTACCCTGCGATTTTTGATGCATCTTGCAAGCTAAATTAAGTCCTCCTGTCCTAATCAAGACACACTGCTCATTTAATTTGCTTGGTCTGGCTAGCAACAGAGTGCCTAAATAACGCTAAATTATATTTCTAAAAAAAACTGAGCCGTCCTGTTTAACTATGTCCTTCAACCTTTGTTTTGTCACATGTAATAAACAATATGACATTAACATCATCATTCCAGTGGCCCGACTGCTAGTTCACTGCTAGCAGGGTTTGGCTAACTACCGAGTACCTGTGTTTAGTGTGATTTCGTTACTGATGGACTGTCAGATGTATAAAAGTGTAAATATAAAACTGAGTGTAAAGGCACCGGCGTATCGACCGTAATCCAGAATCTCCATTAACCTGTAGGGTTGATCAGCAGTTACAAAGTTCACTGTTGAACATTTCAGATCACACCAGTCACAACTGCCACCTTAACGGCATAGAACAGGACTGTGAATTTCCTGCTAGCTCACTTCGACTAGTGACAGAGGGCCTAATTAACGTTGGCCCAATGCTCTCAAATGGCTTTGCAATTTTCAGGCAGCTGAATTGTGCTCTAGTTTGAGAATTCTTCCTCAGGAAATGTAATTTTTAAAATTATTTACAGAAGGTATAAATCCTAATCTCAAACTCATCAAGTCTCACTGCAAATTAGTTACACATTGCTTTAAATTCACTTCATTACTGAGGAACTGGGTCATCATTCTGTTTAACTGTCTTCTTTAACGGTGGTTTTTGGTCACATCTGTCATGCTAGAATAACCAGGTCCTCATCCCAAATGCCTGACGGCTAATTCATTGCTAGCAGGGTTCAGCCGGCCATAGAGTGCCTAATTAATGCTATGTTCCTTCAAATTGGCTCCACGTTTTTGAGCAGTTGTTCTATATTAAGAATTGTCCACTTTAACCTCTGCTCTGTGTCCCATTTTACGAATTATGGTGACAATAACTACTTACCCTGCAAACAGCAAGCAATAGTATGGTTAATTTACTGCTAGCGTGGTTCGGCTAGCAGTGGAGTGCCTAATTAATGTTGGCCTCACACTTGTTATGGAAATGGACCTTGCTTGGTTGGAGCGCTAATTCCGGCTACATTTCTTCAAACTGTCTTCACCTTTCTTAAGAAACTGATCACTGTTAAACTTTCAGAAGTTTTAAACCTTTGACCTGTCCCAAATCCATCAAAATACACTGCTAATTCAGGGATAGCTTGGTTCAACTAGCTACAGAGTGCCTAATTAATGCTAAATCCCCCTCAAAATGACCTTTGACCTGTCCCAAAGCCATCAAGCTACAATGCTAATTCATGGCTAGTTGGGTTCGGCTAACCTAATTAATGCCAAATTTGCTTCTGGGCTGTTCTGTTTAATTGCCTTATATTGTTTTTTTTTTTTTTGGTCACATCTCCCAGACTAGTGTGACATTAACATCCCAATCCCAAAGGCCTGACCGCTAATTCACCCCTAGCAGGGTTCGGCCGGCCACAGAGAGCCTAATTAATGCTACTTTCCCTCAAATTGGCTTCACGTGTCTCGAGGAACTGAGCTTGGTTCTATTTTCAGAACTTTAACCTGTAATTTCTGATTCATCTTGTAAGCTATAAATGTCCTCCTCTCCAAGTCATCAAGCCATGCTGCTAATTTAATTAGCTTGGTTTGGCTAGCAACAGAGGGCCTAATTAATGCTGGCAAAAGTCCTCGTATTATAATGACATTAACCACCTTATCCTAAAGGCATCCAGCAGCACCACAGCCTCCAGCTTCACCTGGTGAGCGAAAGAGAGCCTCGTTAATGTTGGCACATCTGTCGAGGAACTGGATCCGACTCAGGTTTGAGAATGGTCACCTTAGAGTTTTGTTAGTCGCACATATTGCAGTGATGTTACTGTTCTTCTCCCAAACATCATCTGCTCCGGCCAGTGATGGAGAACCTAATTAACAAAGCTCCTTCAAGTTGGTTTCACATTTCTTGAAGAACTGGATGTTGTTGGGGTTTGAGGACTGCCCAGACTTTTTTTGGTTTTTATCAGGTTTCAAACTAAGATGACATTTATTTCATAATAATAATAATTATTATTATTATTACTGGGGGAATCCTAGCTAGTGGGTGGAACTGTAGATGACTAAAAAAACAGAATATTGGGAAAAATGTTGGCTTCAGTTTAGAACTAGAGCTTAAAAGGTGATCCCTGAGACAATACAGGCACTAACAATAGCCTCACAAGGCCACATCTGGGAGCAACTTGAACTAAAAATACAAACATAAATACCTAAATAAGTGGATAATCCTAAATAAATAAATCAGTACAGAAATAAATAAACAAATCTAAATCAAAGAATTAATTTATTTTGGTACAGATAACTACTGAAGCGAAATGTGAAAGGAGGACTCCTGTACAGAACGATCCATCTGCTTTACAGAGGAAGAACCAATAATATTGTATCATGGAAATAATATCATAATAGTATTGTATCTCCATCTCTGTGTCAACTTCCAACCATAATAAATAATGATAAAATGATATGAAGTGTTGTATATAAGTTCCACTAATGCCATTACTGTGAAAGAAAATCCACATTAACTTCTCCTTGTTGATGCATCATGACGCATCAAGAAGTTACCATGATGTCACGGTGAGTGTTTTCACATCAGCCAACAGAGAGCAGAGCTCAGTTAACAAGTGAAAAATGACTGAAAGACAGAAACAAAAGAAAGGGTTTGATGCACTATACAGTACTGCACAAAAGTCTTGAGCCACCCCTCATTTCTTCATACTTTCCTTTGAATGACCCTGTTGGTGTGACAACACTATTTTCTGCCTGTCAGACTGTCTTATCTTTGGCATATTAAGCAGATTAAATGAAAGAAAGACTACAAAGTGCCTAAAGATACAAGATGTCTAGATAAAGTTGTTCCAACCACTCAGCATTCAGCACCACCAAACGTAGGTCACTGTGTGGCTTAACAAACAAGAACATTCCTCTGAAACTCCCCAGAGAACTGTTCCTCAAGACCACATTAAAAATACAAGAAAGTCTGGACCTTCGGAGGGGGGGTGGGGTCACGAATATATATATATATGCACACACACACACACACACACACACACACACACATATATATATATACACACACATATATATACACATACATACATATGTGTGCGTGTGTGTGTAAAATATATATTTATATACATATACAAATACACATTTAAAATAAATATATGTACGGGTGTATATATAAAAGTAAAAACCTTACCATTCCTTCCCCAGCCAATATACGGAAACCAAGCACTCACTGTTTTCTCCAATGCAACAAAACCGATTCATTTACATACATCTGCTTATTCAGCCCACAGCATGGAACTCACTGAAATAAACTCACAAACATTACAGGGGAGGAAAATGCAAGACAAAAAAATCATCACTCATGCCATTTAGATGAACAGAAGCCCATATGTCTTGCCGTTTCTCCAAAAAGAGCCAACACTCATCCTACACTCTGCAGCCGAGACGGGCTGAAACCTCAACAGCTGTTCTGGGACTCCAATTAGAATCGACAAGACACTGCACCCTGAGTCATGGTGGCTCAGCCCCCAGCAGACGGCGAGATCACGCCCCCTCTGGGTGGTCTGCATTACAGCCGTGGGCTTCAATCTCCACGCTCCACCACATAAAACTTGACCAGAGATGGACCACAAAAGCCATTTCCACCAACATATCCCAAATATATGAAACGTTCAACACCTCACAAGTCGATTTCTTAAACGATTCTCAATGCTTTTTGTGCAGAAACTAGCAAAGTGTAAGCAAAGAAACCGAAACGGCCTCCTCCAGCTGACCCCTGACCCCTGATCAGAAGCCTGGGACGGCCATAGTCTTGGTCTTACCTCGGAACACAAAGGCTTTGCTGTTGTTGTGCAGGCCTGCGGTCTGTCTTAGTCCATAAGTGGTGTTCGCCAAGTCCAGTTCGGCAATGATGTCAACCTGTAAATCAGGATCTAGTCCAAATCCCACAACTGAAAAGAAAAAAAAAGGGAGAAACTGTTTTAAAACACAAAATCCCACTGATGTTCACTCATTGCTGCTCTTTTTGGATTATCTATCAATATTAGGCTTAATTTAGCCACAAAAAGGTTCATTTTAGGTTGCCTGCCCACGTTTTCCACTCTTCTCCTCGAGGCAGGGCATGTTACGTTGCACAGTACTGTGCAACCCCCCCCCCCCCGCCGCCTTTATTTCTTCATATTTTGCTTCCAAAGATCCAGACTTTCTTGTATTTTTAACGTAGTCTTGAGTTCTCCAGGCTTCCTGAAGGACTTTTAAAGGTTCTAGTCAGGTACAGGGATTGGACTACAAACATGTTTCAGGCACTTTGCTGCCTGTAGCAGTAAAACATTTGTTCCTGTTTCTTTCATTTAATCTACTCAATATGCCAAAGGTAAGAGTTGAACAGGCAGAAAATAGGAGTTTTGCATCAACAAGGCGATTCAGAGCAAAATATAAAGAAATGGGGGGGGGGGGGACTCCAGACTTTTGCACAGTGCTGTAGGTGTATCAGCTTGTTCGAGAATTTTCCGTTCCACCTTAAATGGTGCACTAATTTCACTCTGGCTCCTGCAGAGGTGCTGAGGCTCTAACTGGCTTGTCTTCAAGAATTTTTCCAGTCCACCTAAACGGTGCAGCAGGCCATTACACTAAGCTGAATGTCCTGAATGTAACTTCTACACTATTTAAGGTGGACCGGAATAATTCCCAACAAGAAACTGACTTCAGCTTCATTTAAGGTGGACTGGAGAATTCCCCAGCAAGAAACTGGCTTCTGCTTTATTTAAGGTGGACTGGAGAATTTCCCAAACAAGACACCAGCTTCAGCTTCATTTAAGGTGGACCTGAAAATGCCCCAAACAAGGCGACTTCAGTGTTATTTAAGGTGGACCGGAAAAATACCAAAGAACAATTCCAGGTTCAGCTTCTTCAAGTTCTCGTCACCTTCTCCATCCTTTGTCTAGGTGAAAAGGGCACGTTAAGACTTTCACATCAATATTCACGCGCTGTGGGTCTGAATCATTCAAAAAAAAAAATTAAATACACGAGAGGCGCAGGACGACAAACAGAATATAAAAAGTTATGAAAATTAATTTTTATGCGTAAAAGGCACCGCTGGTCCAGAAGTGCCACCTGGCGCGTTTCTGCAGGAGAAGATCTTAGAAGATCTTCCTCACGCGCACCGACCTCGGGGGTCCTTAAATCCCTAAAACAGTTTCTCTCGTGCCCGTTCTCTCTCCTCCTCTCGAGCCGCGCGCGGACACACCTGCCACAGGTTGGCTCAGCATCCCCGCGCACAGATTCCCCAAACCCCTCCAGACGAGTTCCAGTCCTGAGCGCTGCGCTCGCGCCGGGGGTCTAGGGGTCTTTTTCAAGCAGACAGAGAGGAGTCGGAGTCCTACCTGCGCTCGCGGTGCCGAGGAGCAGCAGGACGCGCGTAGTCAGAGCCATTTGCCGAGAGGAGGGTCTGCAGCCGCCGCGCTCGAGACTCAGCCGCTCTGCTCTGCGCGCGCCTCACAGCGCCCGGACACGACCACCACACACACACCGGGGGAGGGGGAGGACCATACCAAGTAGGAGACGGGGAGACTCACTGAAAGAGACTAGTCCTGATCCTCTAACCTGCAGAACGATCCTGAAAACGATGTTTTTTCCCAAAATAAAAGTCATTTAATAGCAATAATAATAATCTCTCTCTCACACTCTGTCTCTCTCTCTCCCTCTCTCTTCTGTTTCTCTGTCTACATGTACATACATATATGCCAGTTCAGTATTGATGCACATGTATTTATTAGTGGTTTCCTAAACATCACTATAAATATATATATATATATATATATATGTACTGCGGTGGGCTGGCGCCCTGCCCAAGGTGAGTCCATGATAAGCTGAATGAATGAACGAAAAAAAAATTATATATATATAGAGAGAGAGAAAGAGAGAGAGAGGGAGATAGTAAATATATTAATTGTATATTCATTTAGCTCCAAGGCCTTGTCCACATGTATTTTTTAAACAAAGCATTTCCTATGAACTTTTGGTCTTTCGTCTACACACAAACAGCATATTATGTCCCTGAAAATGGACCTTTTGCAAAACCAGCAAATCTTTGGATGAGGGTAAAACTTTTTCCAGGCTTGACAAGGCTTTAGGGTGAGGGTTATATCGCCCCCTGTTGGTTTGACAGCACTTTACAGTGTGTTCTTGCAGCTTCAGGTGGACGTTTTTTTCCAGTGCTTGTGTGGACTGGATTTCTTAAATAAAAAGTCATGATTTATTTCTATACTATTTTATATGGAAGCCCGTTTCCGCCAGCGTGGTAAAAACTATTTATAACTTAAGTAAAAAAAAAATGACTTAGTTATCTCAAAATAACGACTTAGTATCTCAAAATAATGACTTAATATCTCAAAATAATGACTTAATATCTCAAAATTTCGACTTAATATCTCGAAATAATGACTTAATATCTCGAAATTTCGACTTAATATCTCAAAATAATGACTTAATATCTCAAAATTTCGACTTAATATCTCGAAATAATGACTTAATAACTCGAAATTTCGACCTCAGAAAGCGATCCGAAACACTCTTTGTGAATGGGCGAAGCTAAACTGCAGTAGGCTAAATGTGCGTATGTATAATGTTACATAAGCAATACATTCAAAACGAGCTGTAGTTTGAATGTAGTTTGCATTTATTTACTGTACAGACTGGGGGAACACACAACACCACATCAGACTCTTTAATTTTTTAAGAAAGTGAGGAAATATTCAGCCAGCCTTCAAAAAAAATGAACGAAGACTAGAAAATTACAGTGCATTAGTTCTGTTTCAAAATGGTCCATATTTCAAAAGGAAAATATGACCACTAGCAGATCAGAAAAATATAATATATAATATTTCATAAATACTTTGAATAAAAGTCCAATAAGATCTGAAGCCTCAGGATACCTTTCATGTAGTATTAAACATATTATACACATCACATTAGAATTAACAGGCTGTTAAATATTTCAGTATGTGACTGTGAGAGTCTTTATGCAGCCTTTAGAGTGGAAAACATGCAGAAAAACAGCCTAAAATGAACAAAAATAGCTCCTTTGTAGCCTAATTGAGTCTGAAATTATTTAGATCTCCATAAAGGGCCATTATTGGTGTTGTAATGTAAGTCAGTTTACAGTGTGAGCATTACTGTCCCTGATATGGGGACAATTATAACAAACTTTACTCACTTATTGTAGACAGTATGAACTGTGTGTATACGTTTTTGATTCTGACCACCCTACCCACCCAGAGAGAGAGAGGACAGTTATAATGAGTGATGGGGGAGAGGGAGGACCACCCTACCCACCCAGAGAGAGGACAGTTATACTGAGAGACTGGGGAGGGGAGGACCACCCTACTCACCCAGATAAAAGAGAGAGGACAGTCATACTGAGTGATAGGGGTGGGGGAGGGGGAGGGCCACACTACCCACCCAGATAAAAGAGAGAGGACAGTTATACTGAGTGACTGAGGAGAGGGAGGACCACTCTACCCACCCACCCTCAAGGAGCTTTAATAATTGCAATATTAGTTTTTAAAAGCTGTCACTACAAATAAATGATGATTGATAATGACTTTAGAAAAGATTAAACCGCAATATTACAGTTAAAACTGTGCGGCAAGCGTAAACAGATGCGAAGAGCCGTGGATCTCTGCTTTGCCGTGCCTGCATTTTAACGTAATACTGCAGAGCTGGGGGTTTTATTATTCATATCAAATAATCGTCATGTGCGCTGTGCACGCACATACAGTACACAAGCAACAAATAATTCATTGAGAGCTGTCAGTTAAAGCTGCCTTTTCTCCTCGTGTCCCGTTCCACCCTCTCCAACTCGATCAGTGTCTCTCTCCATCTCGCCCCCACCCCTGGGACCCCAGAGGCTTTTTATAAGCACAGGTTCTCCAATCTGCTTCCCTCCTGGGCCCCGTCCCTGTAGGATCCCATTAATCATACTGCTCCCTTCTCCTGCAGGCCTCATTTCTGCGCATTGTCATGTCGTCTGGGTTGCATGCCTCAGAAGAGCATTGGCACACGGTGACGACGCCGAAAAACAAAGATTTTTTTATTTCTTTTAACACACAGTGATTTGGACAGGAGTTCTCCATCAGCGAGTGCACAAAAAATATGCTTATGCAAAAACATAAGCATATTTGTTGTTGTTCCCCCCCCCCCCGTGCCTCCAAAACAGCTCTGACCTGTTGAGGTCTGGACTCCACAAGAACCTCTGAAGGTCTGTGGTTCTACACCAACAGATCCTTTAAGTCCTGTAAGCTGTGAGCTGAAGACTCCATGGATCAGACTAGTTTGTCCCACAAAAGCTCAATCAGATTTAGATCTGGGGAATCTGGAGGCACCTTGAGCTCTTAGTGATGTTCCTCAAACGGTTCCTGAACAGTGTTTGCAGTGTGGGGGGGAATCATCCTGCTGGAAGAGAAAACTGCCATTAGGGAACAGCGTCTCCATGAAGGGTGAACTCTGTCTGAAATGTTTAGGTGTTAAAGGAACGTCCACATGAATGCAGGACCCAAGCAGGGTTCTCCAGCAGAACTTTACCCAGAGCATCTCACTGCCTCTTCTGTCCCGGCTTCTTCACATGGTGTATCCTGATTCATCACCTCCCCAGGTAAGACACACACACACACGCACACACACACACACACACATACACACACCTGGCCATCCACATAGTGTATAAGAAAACGTGATCCATCAGACCAGCCCACATTCTTCCATCACTCCATGGTCTAGTTGTTCATTGTAGGAGCTTTCAGTGGTGGACAGGGGTCAACATGGGCACTCTGACCGGTCTGCAGTTAATAATATCATAATAAGAGGTGCGACAATTAATAGAAGAGCAGTGATAAGGTAATAATAACAGGTTTGACACACAACAGTGAACAAGGTGAGGAAAGTGCCATCCAGATAAGAAAACCATATGCACTAATGAGACAAAAACATCAAGAAACTGTCAAGCTCTTTTGTACGATGTGTTATTAAAGACCTGTCGTCAGATTGCAGATTGTTCCGCTCTCTGAAGAAAAAGCGTCTGAGAGAAGCTGTGTGACAGGAGGAATAAGTACTGCAGAATTTTACACCCAAAAAAAACATTGAGGGAAATAACACACAGCAGAAGCGCACGATGTGATTATAGAGAACAATTTTCACAATTTGCTACCAGTGCTGAAGTGTGTGTTTGGTGTTTTCCCTGCAGCTTCTGGTGGAGTTCAATTAAAACAACATTACCGAGAGCCGACACACAGCTGTGCAGCGACAGGCTCGAAAAATCCCACGCCTGAAACAGACAGACTGAATATTAAGCGCTGGCTCTCGGTGTCACAGTAATCCCACCCCCCCAAAACCCCGACAACCCCCAAATCTACACCCCCCCCACCCCTGTACACACCCGCTCCGCTCTACACCCCCCCACACACACACATCCTACACCCCTCAAACACCCCCCCAAACACACACACACACACACACACACACCCCGACACCCCCCAACTCTACACCCCCCCCACCCCTCTACACACCCCGAAAACCCCCAACTCTACACATCCCCCACCCCTCTGCACACCCGCTCTGACTACACCCCCCCACACACA
>JBBPCZ010120986.1:0-10061 GCA_037974445.1 Brycinus macrolepidotus | reverse complement strand
CTACTTGACTGAACGTCCATAGTTTTGCTTTTGCTAGCGCTAACTTGGAGGGCTTTGTACAAATCTATGTGGTTGTGCTGTAGGTGACTGTGGAGATTACTTGTGTT
The DNA here is from genome assembly GCA_037974445.1 of Brycinus macrolepidotus. Taxonomy (NCBI): domain Eukaryota; kingdom Metazoa; phylum Chordata; class Actinopteri; order Characiformes; family Alestidae; genus Brycinus; species Brycinus macrolepidotus. Next base: position 9,954 of record JBBPCZ010120986.1, on the reverse strand, counting down.
TCCTCTGCTGGTTGCTACAACGTTTTTGCATGACTTGCAGAATACCTGGATTTGTAACGTGTCTTCCCTCTTGAAACCGAAGTATTTCCAAATAACAGACGTGCTGTTTCTTTTAGGCACTAGTTTCTGTTGTCTCAGCCATCACGACGCCAATAATAACTAGACGGCATATATATACATATACATTTTGTCTTGTTACAACCACAAACTTTAATGTATTTTATTGGGATTTTATGTGATAGACCAACTCAAAGTAGCGCATAGTTGCGAAGTGGAAGGAAAGTTATCCATGACGTAAAAGACTCTCTCTCCGACACACATTTTAAAGATGACTCAACCATTCTCTCTCTTCTTCCATATACTACAGAGGTATCTTGAGCCTTTTTTAAATGATCCTCAGCCCCTGATCAACCAATCACAAAGTTATGTACAGACGCACAACTATTAATATTAATGGACGTTTTGATGTTGGAACAATTCCGCACAAGCTTGGACGAGAAGCAGCACCATTTTTGGCTATAAAAAGAATAATAATAAAAACTAGAAGACGCATTTCCATGAGAAAATGCAAAGTGTGATTGCGCGGTTGCTATGGTAATTGGGGTTGTTGCTAGGTGGTCGCTATGGTGTTGCCATTTGGAAAATTTCTCTTTTTTACCGTAGAAATCCGCAAACATAAATACGTAAAGGTTTTGGAAAACTTCAGCACACACATTCTTTAGTATTCTAATAAGATTTCTTGAAAAAACGTAACAAAAATCGATGTACAAATATTTATGATCAAGTCTGTCCCAGTAACGATACCCCTCTCTTTCTCTCTATTTAGCTATTTCTACTTTTAAAAGATGCCATTTTAAAAAATCAATGCCATTATAAGGTCCAAAAACCAAAGCTTGCTGTGGGGTTTAGAGCCTCCACTGTCTACCCAAACACACAGAAGCTCCAAAGTTAAACAGCACTGAGAAAAAGTTGCTGTCCAGCAAAACTGGCTCTCACTTTCAAACTAATGTACTTCAGTCTCAATAAAGCTCAAAAATAAACACATTTTAGTGTTGGAATGGTTCCAAAATTCCAAATGGGCTCGGAGGAGAAGCGGCTCCAAAAAAGAGGTGGAAGAAATATAATAATTATAATAATAATAAAATTTAAAAACAACAGTGTTATTTTCTCCTGGCAGGAAGAGGATGTCTTAGTATCTTGACATGTAAACAAACTACAGACAGACTTTGTTCTTTCTCCATCTGAAACAGCCAGCAGCTCACTGTCAGTTAGGATGGGGAACAACACGGAAGCAGCAGAAGCAGGGAAGGTGTAAGCAGCAAAAGTAGAGCAGAGCATCCTGAGGGGGGAAAAAGCTACGATGTTCAGCACTAGAGACAGTAAGTAAAAATGTGTAATCTTGCTGTCTGAGAATAGGGCTCGAAATACACATAGATGTAAAACTGACCCAGTCTGGAGAGCACATGAGCAATCTTGTGACGAAAGACAAAAGAGGAAGAGTGTTCAGAATGCAACCACAGAATGTAGCTGAAGTCATTAGCAGGCACTGACTGTAATTACTCACAACAAATTTAAACATAAATCCAGTATCAGTCAGCGTTCAGCATTCAGCATCACATGGTGAAAAAAGTAGCTCAACAGAGTCTTTGACTTGTACTGTGAGTAAGGGGCAGCATTTTAAATCAAGAATGCACGTAACTGGAACAAGTCGGCCAATCACAGCATTAGAACGACTCTTTCACTGGCACAGCTAAGCTCAGAGACCAGCATGGAAGAAACGGTGGGGGTTTCTCGAGTTCAGCCAGAAACGGAACTTCCTAAACCCTAACTCTAGAAATGATTTTCAGGGTGGAATCATTTTTTTCTAATGACAGTGAGTCCAAGTCTAGGCTTAAAGGGGATTTTTACTGGTTTTCCAAAATGTCTGCATAATTCAGTGGTTAAGATGTACACCAAACAGTACAGTGTAGTTTAATGCAAAATGGTGCAATGTAGAGAAACTTACAGGAACCAGAGTTCGTAGCGTCTACAAATTAGCTATATTTGTTATCCAAAATAACAAGTGAACGTTTATAAAACACTGCATCATAAACAACATCTGTGTTATACAGTCTAGGTAATCATTTCACGTAATAACATCTTGTAGCTTTATAGGCTTTAAAGGCTGATCCCCAATCTGATCCCCATCTACACCATTGTGGAAAACTTCTCTGCAATTTTCTCTAGAATGTTCACATCAGACCTCTCAGAACAACTTTACATCTAATTGACTTTTGAAAAATTCCTCTTTAATGTGTGTCTGAGGAACTAGACAAAAGAGACAGCAACTCCACACTGCACGACATGACACCAATCATGATACAGGGTACATGATGCAAGGAGACATATGACATGATACAATATGAAGCATGACAGCATGAAGCCTTAGAGGACGGGAGATCAATTCCAGTCGGGGGGGTGGGGTACAATTCCAGCGCATGGCAAACACACTTCATTCATCTCACCAGTTAATTCCTGGGTTTAATAAGTGTGTTAGAGGCAGGAAACTTGTAAGGATTGACAGCAGGGCCATTGACAACTCTCAGAAACAAAAGTACAAAGCATATGAGATTTTGCCTGTAAAAAGCAGTACCATGGAAAAAAAATCATTGTTTTTTTTAGTCAAAACCATAGTTGCAGCCCTCCTGCAGGCAGCTCAGGAGACCTCTCTGCATCCATTTGCCACCACTTACACTCCACAGACTGGCATTCGCTGTTGGATCGCTGCTAATCTACTTTGCAGAAACACTCCACTGCCCTGTGAGGCACTCAATTACATTTTATCTGGTAGTTAATCACATAATAAGGGAAAAAACACACATTCAACTGCTTACATACTCACTTAACAAGTTTATCTATCCATTGAATGATACACCTCTTCAACCAACAAATAAAGAGTGGCAAAGTTCTAATGCCATTATACAATATATTAAGAAATATTTCCCAATTTATTTTTATGTGATACTATCAGTGCATTCAATTTTAACGTTACTAACTTTTGTAATGTTGTCAACATAATTAGCAAATGATGCTGCAAGAACAATATGAACTGCATGGACTGCATCACACAACGTAGGAATTAAAGTGTTCTTAGTTTGGACCCTTTCTGTCATCCACGGCAGTCCAGCCTGAAGCCCATACGATTTCTATGACCCGCTCATTTAGTTCTTAAGTTCTGAAGATCCAGTGATGGCATGTGTTCCACAGACAGTTAACTGCGGTATGGCGGTAACATTTACTCATTTACTGCTGGTTTAAAAACCTGTCATTCGTGTATTGAGTAATTTTATTCAAACAACAGTAGGACACCAAGATTCCCACACTTGAACTTAACTGAACCTCTAAACATGCTGGGTGTATTGTAATCCTACACTGAAAACACATAAAATACCCAGTGCATCAGATCATTCTTCCCAGGATCTTCAGGAAATCTGGATAACGCTTCTTTCTTAAAGTGAATGTGTTTAGGTACCAGGGACACACCTTAAATCTCCTTTTTCTTTACCTCCAATAGATAAATCATGAAAATCAGAAAAGTGTGATTTGTGAAGTACTACTACGATATTATTTTAAGGTAAAGTGTAGTTACAATGTGCTAAGTGATATTTCACAGGTATATATAAGTTTTATTAATGAGACTTTAGATGCATGTAAAATGGATTTAACCTTTACTTTGCTTACATATTTATGAATGCAACATCAGTGGGCCTCAATGGAACAGCCATCATGAAATAACTTGTTTCACTGCCTTCATTGTAACTTCACTGAAGCAAGAGGTCACCTACAACATCACAGGTGCAGATAAATATGACAAGCATACATGCATTCTGGTAAAACAACTACACAAAACTCTCCGTAAGACAAACACATAAATCAGAAAAAGCGGCTCTGCTGACAGGACTGCTGGTTTAGAGGCCTTTGTGTGCAGAGCAGTACTGTGGCATACGGGGGCAGGGTAATGAATAGAACTGGGCTAAGATTGCTTGGAATGAGCAAACTGGTCAGAATCTGCTTTGTGCCTCCTGCTCAACTCAGCGGGTATCTCAGTGAGGTAGGCATGAGAGCAGAAAAGATCATTACGGCTCTGCTGACATGGCTGGAAAGGGCACTAATTGTGATTTCAACACTTTGCTTACCTCCACTCTCCAACACCCTAAGGAGAGAGATTAGTACTAGAAGCCTGGGACAGATAAAATGTTGGGCACAGCTGAGCCATGTACTGACATAGGAGGCACACACTATGGTTATCTGATAACTTAATACACTTTAACACAGTCTCTAACTATAATGTTTTTAAAAAAAGACATGAAAAACAACTGCTCAATTCAAAAAGAAAGGAAATTTTACTTTAAATGATTTCTAATCAATTTACTTTTGATTATTTTTAATCAATTAATCGATTAGACTTGAATTATCATAACTTAACACACTGTCTGTGTTAAAAAGAAGCTCCGGTGGCAGGACGTTTTAACCTTAAAATGGTCTAAATATTACTAAAATGCTGCCACTCATTTGCAGAAATATTGCAGGGTAAGGATGGCGATACCAGGACTGACTTTGCTTACTGATACAGATACTTATCGATACTCATTGATAATACTCTCCATAATTTGGTACAAAAAATAAAGACAAAAGATGAAAAAAGAAAAAAGAGAAAAAAAAAAAACTCTGACTTGTCTGGAGAAATAGGGAGCTAAATTGTTTCCTGAGTTTCCTGTGTATATACAATGAGGGAGGAGCATCGCTACAAATGTCTGGTGTTAATGTGCAGAGCATCACTCCCGTTCCTCCACTGATCCAGTCCAACTGTTCGAAAATGCCAGCTGTGTTAGGATGCATTAACACTGCAGAAACACCAACAGCAGCACTGCTTGTCTTATCTAGAGACATAAGAACTGAACACTGACTAACACTTACACTGGGTGATTCTGACTTGACCAAACAACAGGCACTCTTGCACTACAAAAAAAAAAAAATTGTACATTCTTTTACACCTTATTTCCTTTTTAACAAACTGCACTTTCAATTCCACATAGCATTGTCTTGTATTGTTATGTATTGTGTTGTACTGTACTGTACTGAACGACACTGCATAGTTTTGTACTATACCACTCATGTTGTATTTTATGTCCTGCACCTTTTATGATTGCTACAAATTTCGTTGTACTCTGTGCAATGACAATAAAGGAATCTTATCTTATCTTTGACCAGTCAGAAACCATCGTCATTTTTGTAATGGTTGCACTGGAAACCACTGAGTGTTTCACTAAACATATTTGAACTCCTTTTCAGTCTGAACCAGGGCAAGACAATCTCTGAGACAAAAACAATGATGCAATCTATATTGGCAAATAGATTTAGACAAATGAATCAAAAACCTACTGTTACCCCGCACCACAAGGCTCACAAAACATCCCTTTAGCCTTACCAGCTGCACGGAGTCAGATAGAGTGTGCGGTACAGCAGTAACCCACACAAAGAGAAGTTACTTTCACTCTGTTGTTTGCTGCTTGCTAAAGGTTTCTAGAAATACGACTGCTGTATAATACTGTACCAACAGAGGACAGGGGCTTCAGCAACTGGAGGCATAGGAGAGTCATAAGTCAGCTTGTGTGGCCTCTTTTAATCAGTAAACAGCTCAGTTCTCAAATACAGTGTAAATGTATACTTTGTAATCATTTGTAACAGCAAAAAAATTATTTTATGTATGTTCAATATCGTATTTTAATCGTTTAAGATCTTTGTCCCACATTGAGGTCTGTCTACCCAGGGTTCCTCCTAAAGTATTAGTAGCTGAGGTCAATCTGACTGTTCTTTGAAAGCACACATTTGTTTTTGTGGATCTGCATGCCTACTGCCATAACATGGAGAGATTATCACACTAAGGCAAGCACATTTAGAATTCATGGTGGGTTTATTTATTTATTTAGTTTTTTAATTATTCACAAAAAGCAGGCTGTGTGAAGATTCATACTCGATGCAATTAGGGAGGAACACTAGCAAGCATGCCAGAGTTCCACAGTTGCTGTGTCACTGCAAACCCCCGGGATTTGCTTGCATTTTTCAAACAGCGAGTGCCTTTTTCCCCCCTTTGCTATTGTTTTGAAGCAGTCTGTCACCTGCTGGGCTAAGCCTTCAATTCTTAAACTGGTGTTTGGTCATTATCACAAATGTGAACTACAGCTTCAGTAAACCTGTAAAAACCTCCTATGCTGAGTCACGAGTGTTTCAACACTAACGCAGTAGAAATTGCAGACAGCAGCTGCCAAATTTCAGCAGTTTTTATGTAAAATGGCTCCAGTCATATACACACTGCCCTTTCCCAATCCACAGGAAACTTGAAATTTTACACTAGTGGTAATACAGGTTCATTTAAAGTTTCTGGTTCTTTACCTCAGGTCAACCAGCATTTTCAGCAGCTGTGATGTCAGTGCAAAGTATTTAAGGTACTGTCCTGAGACGTGGCCCAGCTAACATGAAGGAAAATCGGAACATCCTGAGTGACCTGTTGACACAGACTACACAGACTTCAGTACGGCCACCCCACAGCACGGCACACTCATTAATAATGGAGAACAGTTAATGCCTAGAGTAAAAGAGCACTTTATGGACAGGACTCTTGGGAACACAAGAGGGAAACAGCGGTCAAGGAGAAAAGTGTAAAGCCACTGAGCAGAACAGCCCAACCCAATAAAATAACTTCTACTTGGCATGAGATTTCTTTTCCTAATTAAAGTTCAAGAAGGTCCTGGAGCAGCAGGACTTACATAGGTGGTAAAATTGGTGTACTGACTGATAGAGTTTATTCTCCAGGGCTCTAAACTATAAGGCTATTTCCCCTCCATTTTCTGGCATTTTACTGTGTTTGTCTCCACTGTGTCCACTTACTGTCTACTCTAATAGACTGATAGGTGACTTGGTCCACCTTGCAGATGTAAAGTTATTAATGATAGTTAATCTGAGGCAGCACAGTTTGTGTTAGTCATCCTCTAGTCCTTCATCATTGGTCAGTTTCTGACCCCAGGACACCCATGGCTGGATATTGTTGGTGGATCCTCAGTCCAGCAGCAACACTAAGTTACTTCTGTGTGACACACTGTGCAGCAAACACACCCAAATATAAAAAGGCTGCATCTGGTTCAAGGGAACAGTGACTGCAATATTACATTTTTACTAGTCATGTCATGTCAAATTACTCCAAATATCCTTGACTAAACTGGAAAACAACTTCACAGCAGTGAAGAGCAAATAGCAGACTGTAGAAGACATTTTCCATATACAAATGGATTTATTGAGGACTGAACAGGAGGGAACAGGCAACAGCAGGACAGAAATCAGACTGTGTCAGAGCTTCATCAATAAGAGAAGAGAGTGAATTCCTCACATCACATTTTAGGAGGCCACGATAGATAAGGCCAAGTAACTACGAGATATTTGCTTGCTGCTTCTCTTACCGGCCCTCTCCTCAGAGCTGCTCTCTGCCTCTCTCTACCTCTGTTTCTCTTCATTGCCATCTCTTCAGCACACCTGTCAGAGGTCATCAGGCCAGCAATGCCTCACCAAACTGTCTTCCAACAAGGCCTTTTGGTGCAAAGATGGCTAGCCACTATATACAGAGCAGTGTAGTCAGTAAGGGAAGCGAAAAGAAGTGATTTAGAGAAAAAAGTGCTTGTGGAACTCAATGAAAAACCTACTGTGTGACAAGTCTCAATACTAGGCGAAGTATCCAAGGAGGCGCGTTCCCAAGCTAAAGGAGAGAATAAGAAAACAGATGCAAAGGCTATCCTAAACAGCAAGGCAAAGACTAGACAGTTCAAGGGGAATAGAGGAGAGAGAGTGAGAAAGACAGCTAGGCTGCACTAACAGAGGTGCAGCCGCATCGATTTTAAATCTTGGCGAGGTGTGAGACAGCATGCTGATGAGAGGGCCGACTCACTCCTTCCACCTGTATTATGGGTAATGTAGGCGCTGAGCTAAAAATAGTACACTGCGGGCAAGGACCTGCATCAGAACGTTGACGTCACATTGGCAACGGACATGAACTGCTCTCGGGTTTAAACGTGCGAAGCTGTAGTGGTGGGACGCTTCAGGAATGTAACAGTACTTAACTAGTGGAATGAAAAAGTAAGCCTGTTGATTTTGAACAGCATGCTGAACTTCTGTACTTTCTTTAAATCACTGCTCTCTTTCTTCAGGCAACATTCAACAGAAAAAGAATCGATTTTCTGCCCAGCCATTTGTACGTCATAGTGGAGAGTGGACTTTCAAATCAAACCACTGAAAAGGATCAAATTAAAACATTTGCATCAAATCTCATGCCAGGACTAGTCTTAAGGTCACTAGAAAAAAAAAACAGGTAGACCTAAGGATGAAGGGCGTGGGGGTGCAGATTAAGACTATTAAACCAAAATAACGAAAAATAATAAAAAAAAACTATACATACTTAAATGAATCAAAAAACTAAAAAAAAAAATCAAAAGCAAAATGCATTGCTGCTTTACTGGTAAATTTTGTCACTTGTATATTTTTGTAATATCACACATACTGTGTATCCCGAAAATATATCCTGATGTTATAATTTTGCTATCATCCACTCTTACAGACAACATGAAACGGAAATCATAATTAATATTCCTTTCATTTTATGACATATTTCACACTGCAACGCAGCTTTCAGGAGGATCACTGAGCTACCTGAGCATTTACTTGACAATAGGTGGGGTGGTCGGTGGTGGAGATGATCCATGATATCAGTGGTTAATATCTTTTTTCATAATCAAATCAAATAATCAAAAATCAGAAAGTGTCTTCGAGCCAAAAGTCTTTACAATTTCAAGCATTAGAGGAAAACAAAAATGTTTTTTTTTTAAATGACAAGACGTGACAATCCATGCCTAACGGATGGGGTGGTGCTAGCCTAGTGGTCAAAACACTTGCCTGTGAACCCGATGACCACAAAGTCACAGGTTCAAACCCCACTCTTTACCACTGTGGCCTTGAGCAAGACACTTAACCCTCAATTGGTCCAGGGGGACTGTCCCTGTAACTAATGATTGTAAGTCGCTCTGGATAAAAGCATCCCCTTTACCCCTAATATGGCCAGGGCCATGAATGAACATTTTATTTCAGGTTGACTTTTATCCCAAGTAATGCTTGCATACTTCATTTTATCTACAATGGAAAGTCAGAGGCACTTTCCTCCTGATTGTGTATGTCTGAATGTCCCTCTCTCAGTTGAATAGCCATCTCCAGGGCTAATGCGTTCATAAAGCCAACCAGAGTGCCTGAGGCCAGCAATCACTCCCCTGCCTTTAAAGGAGTAGTGAGGTGAGGGCTTTGAGAGACTGAAACAATTGAAACAATGCAGATATCCATTCTGCAGCCACATGGCACACCTCTGTCGGTTCTTAGCCCAGCCCTGCCCCTTCGCTCACTCATTCTCACTGTGTGTGTGTGTGTGTGTGCGCGCGCCCCCACACATGCACGTATGTGTGTTAGAGCTGCACAAGATATAATTTCTATTACTGCAATACTGGTATCTGCAATACAGATTACTGAAAACACCAATCACCAATCACGAATGAAAGTTGTGTTGTGTCCTATGAGCATCAGGACTGATGACAACTCTCCTTTGGGTTTTTGGATAAATCACTGCATTCACAGATCCAAAAAAACTAAATACTTTTGGTCAAAATAATAAAGGCTGGTGGTCAGCCATATTACATTAAGGCATCCTGCAGTCAGGGAAGTGCATGGGTCCTCAATACTCAGTTAATTGCTCCAGATCGTAGCACTGAAGCACAAACATTTTATGTTCCATTATATGAAGAACAACAAGACACATATATACACTCAACAAAAATATAAACGCAACACTTTTGTTTTTGCTCCCATTTTTCATGAGATGGACTTAAA
>JBBPCZ010120985.1:0-10062 GCA_037974445.1 Brycinus macrolepidotus | reverse complement strand
AATCAAGATTAATTAATTACAAAGCCTCTAATTAATTAGATTAATTTTTTTAATCGAGTCCCACCCCTAGTTATAACGCAAAGGCAACAAACACTCATTGTACAATGACAATAAAGTGTTTGTTGCCTTTGAGAACTCTTGTGAGAAAGTGACTTGACAGTGTATTTACTTTTCTGGAATGGGGATCAGGCTGCAGTAAAGCAGAAATACTTGCCCTGTTCATTCATGCCACAGGGCATGTGCGCTGAAAGCTGCCCTCTTGTGCAGATCTTTAAAGCAGACATCGCCTGAAGACACGCCAATCTGCACCCGGCCTTACAGCGAGCGTCCAAACCCACAGCCATCGACAAGCATTAAAAATGGGTTAAAGGTTGTCTGCTCCAGTTTAGCGTGTTGAGCGTTTCCTAATCGCTCTGGCCTCTGCTGTCTATGCGTGGGAATGCAAACATGATTGGCGGCGATTCGGTTGCCCGTGTTTGATCAGTGGCACTTGGCTGAACTCCTCTGTGCCTTTGCGGTTCACTGGCTTTCCCCTGCCTGAGGCCACTGTGCTGTATTAACAGACTGTCAGGGGCAGAGAACAGTCCAGCCTCTGAATTCACTCCTTTGCTATTCAGTTTGTATTTTTAAGGATGAAGCAATTAGATTAGGATTCGTCCAATGTATCGTTTTTCCAAAAAACTGGCAGATTTTACGGTGACACACAGCTCCAATCCCAGAACAACAGTGTTTACATTATTTAAGATTTTGCATAAATAATGATAGTGATCATAGACCACTCAAGCGTTACATTTTTGACTTTGTTAAGTGGAAATGAATGGCCAGTATTATTGGTTATTTGAATTTGTTTCCTATTTTATGCCCTTTATCTTCTTATCACTAGCATCAGAACTGGAATCAGTAAATCTATATACCATTTGCATATGTACATCCTACATTTTTTAACTGTTGTATATTGTTTTTTGTTTATCTTTTCATATGAGGAGGAGTTGCACCTGTCAGGTCTGGGTTTCGGCCACTAGAGGCCGCTATTAGCTTTTAGTTAAGTTCTCTTGTGTTTTGCATGTCATCAGGGGCCTACAACCCAGGTGTTTGTAATGAACATATAAGCTGGGTTTCTAAGCACCTGAGGACATGTCCAGGTGTTTTATGTTTTGACTAAGGTTATAAGCACCACCGTGAGAGAACAACGGTGCGTGGTCACCCATACCAACACCCATACCCATTCCCTAAGACCAAGGTTCCTGCTATGCATGTATGGGGGTTTGTACAGCTCGTGTTTATGTTCATGCTTACGTCTATGTGTTTGTTTCAGTCCGCTGAAGCTCACTGAGATCTCTGGAGCGACTGAGGACTGTTTCCTTAGTGGCAGTAGGGGAGCCTTCCCACCCTAGCCATTTCATCTTTGGACTGGTAACATGCTCAGTGAGCTTTGCTCTACAGTTTAAGGTTACGCTCTGCCTGTGTGTCTATTCCAGAAAGCAGACATTCATGAAGACAGCTGGTGCTATCTGCTAAGCACAAACTCTCCTAGTGGCAGAAAGAGAGCATTCGAGATAAGAACATCAAATCTAAAGGACTGGAAGCATTCACAGTGCACCTCGATCATTCTTGCGGACGGTTTCAAGGACATCACGCCTTGACCACGAGCTTATGGACTTTGACCGATCCACTACGGTGAATTAGTGGAAGTTAAGACGGGCCTGAAGGCTCCAAACAGTTTACCGGCCGTTTAGCCGTGTGTTTTGCTTCTTTGTGCTGGGCTATGTTTATGTAAAGTCTATGTCTAAACCCCTTCACTAAAGCTACGTTTATAGTCTTGTGTTTGAGAGCTCGCTGAGCTCAAATCTCTTCTTAGTTTCATTAAAGAACTTGTGTGAATCTTCAAAAGGTTTACTGCAGTCTGTCCGCCCTGTGCACCCCCGACATGACAGCACGTTGAGTCTCATTGTACAATGACAATAAAGCAATTCAATTAAATTCAATCCAATTCAGTTTGAATGTTCATCAGTTGGGCCCTATTTCAGATGGGAGAAGGTGTAGCATATGTGCCATTTTAATGTTATTTCTTGCAATTCGCATTATAGATTGGCTCACAGCAAGCCTATGATACACACATGGCTAAGAAGATGAAGCACTAGAACGTGTTTGGATATGTGTGACTTCACACTAGGGGAGGTTCTTTTACATAATGATCTCCGCTGCGTGTTAGATGATGTTTTTATGGATATGGGAGACAGAAAGCAGACCTCTGGGGCATTCAAATGATTTGTTTTTCCTTAGAGAGTATTCTCTGTACAGCAGTATGCAGAAATAAGCCCTACTCATATAAACCTCCCAGGGACATATTGCGTGTTTGACGTAGTCCATGCACACTTACAACTATTCTAATATCAGACCAGCAGCTGGAACATCTGTTTGATGAACATGGAGATTCATGAAGAGGAACATAGTGGCATCTAAAACGGGAGCACAGTCTTGATCTGGAGAACCATCTTTAGATGCATTTTTGTCTCACTTTTTCACCAAGGAAATGTCCAATCCCATGGCTTTTGGAACAGCATCAGCTTTTAATGACACTGATCACATAGTATTTAAAAAAAACCTCCTTGGTCAAAGTTCCCAAGTTTGATTTGGTAACCATGGCAATAGTTCCTTTAGGAGTGTAGGAGCCATCAAGGCTTCAATTCCAAACTACTGTAGTCCACTGGACTCTGACAATCAGCTTCCAGAAATGGAATCCAGTTCCCTAATGAGTGTTGCAGAGGGAGACAATGTCATGAAAAAGTCCCCACAGCCATGAGGAGAAACAACGAGAGGAACCAAGACTCAAAAAGATAAAACTACATAAGGATTTGAGGAAGAAACACAGAGGAACCAAAATTCAAAAGAAAACTAGATTGCATTTCTGTGAGAAAATGTGAAGTGTGTTTGCCGGGTTGCATGGTATGGAGACACCCAACCATTGGTTTTATGCCCAAAAAAAAGTTTGTGTTAAAACAAATTCTGCTCACAGTGTGGTATGGAACTGGCACCTCTTCTGACTCTCTTCATTCAGCATGCTGCGTTTTACCACTCAACCACGGAGGGGGGTGTTAACTTGCTCTTACTAAGCCATTTATGGTTAAGGAGAGCTAAAAATGGGTGGAGTGAACCACTCTCGCCTGAAAACTGGTGGGAAAACCACACACAGCTGTGTTCACAGGCTGATTATTTTTAATTAAACCACAAAAAGCAGTTACACAAGTCTGTTTTATAACTGACCTGAGCTTTAGTGTCTTGAAGTCTGTTTAAGAGTCTGCTGTGTGTTTAGCTCGCGTGTTGTTGCTTTCCGTCTGCCACAGCCGTGACGTCACAGACTCTCTCTGCTATACACCTTTAAGGCAACTCACTCCTATGCTCTCTCTCCCCATTCATTACAGAAGAGACGCGAAGTCTACAAAATTTGAATTTTTGTACATGCTTACTACACTGGACATTTTGCCATTGGAACCATGCCAATATTTCAAAAACTGTAGGAGGAGAAGAGGAGCCAAGTTCCAGCTATAAAAAAAATAAATAATATTACTAAAAATTAAACTTAAGAAGAACAATAGTGTGATTGTTTCCGCAATCACACTAGAAAACAACTTCTTAAAAGCATGACTAAGAACCACCAGTGACCGGTGGTATCATGTGTGAAGATCTGAAGAACCTACTGATTGGGATGAACATTAAATAGACGTTTTATTCATGAACATGGAGTAGAAGAAGTTGAGTATGTGTGTAAGGCGTGTTTACAGTTTCAGGGAACAGGTTAGTTCATGCAGTGGTGAACACTCGTGAAGCTCATTACAAACCATGACAGAAGAGGGACACAGCTGTGTCATGAGAGAATCACTGATGCACCACCAGCTATTCACATCCACGTTCCTCAGAGATTGAAGTGGGACCACAGAGATGACACCCAGTTGTTTAGGGAGCGTAAACACAGTTAATTGCAGCTCCTACACATTTAGCTGCTTCCAACACTTTCCCTCTGCAAAAGCCTGGAATGCTTTATTTTGGTCGCTGAGCTGAAATGACTCAGGCTGACCAAGTAATCCGTCTGATTCGACCAGTCACTCTCACATCTGCACATAGGCTCAGCCAGATCTCCCTCAGTAGCTCCCTATGTTAGACAGCAAGGGGCTGTGAGCTAATGATACATTCATGTATTCGCTGTGCTGCTTTCCTAGTGCACTGGTCTAATCAAAAGGGGCGGCTTTGCACCATAATAGGTACCTTTATAGCAGAAACCATGGCGATCGCACAGGCCTGCGTAAATCATCCGCCAGGTGGGCATTAGACTACTGATGAGGACGAAAGGAAACTAAACATGATGGAAATTAGAACGGCAGGAGGGTTGGGTCGTGAATGTGGAGGACTGGTGGACGTATTGTTCTGCACATGCAGATGCTGAAAAACAAACACGGAAAACCTTGAGTGTGTGTGTTTTGGGAAGAGAAGTAGTGCCCTCTCCACTAGGAACGGTGTATGTGCATCTGTGTGAAATGTTCCAGAGTTGGAGACGTGCCACGGCAGATGTAGCCACTCGCTCAGAGAGTGAACCAATGGAGTGAAAATGAGAGTGAGAGAGAGAGAGAGAGAGAGAGAGAGAGAGAGAGAGAGAGCAGGCTTGTGCTACTTTTGGGAAGACACATTATCCCTCAGTGATACACTGAAAAACAAGACAAAAACAATAAATATTAATGTAAACAATGCTTGGGCTCTTTTATAGTTGCTCAGGTTACAGTCTGCTGCTACCCGATCTCCTACCCAGAGTTGCAAATCCCCTGATATTTCCCAGTATTAAGTGTTCAGTGCTTTATTAGTATGTTGCTACATGTTGTAAACTATAAATATATAGTTTATGCCATATGCTTTGAAGATGCTATGAGTATAAACACATCTTAAAACGCTCTCATGACCAAAACGAAACATCACCTAAAAGATTTATGTGCACATCCCATTCGTCTCCCTCTGCTCTGAACTGAATGAAACTTAGTGTGGGAATATGATTTCCCAATTTCCCAGTGTGTGGTGTGTAACAATGCTATACAGTAACATGTGTGGTTGGTGCATGTATGGCAGCACCATACAGGCACAGTGTAGCATGGGGCAAATAGTGTGGGGACATATTTTAGAAGAACGTCCTTCACTTTAACATCAGCAAGGCCAAAGAGTTGAGAGTGGACTTTAGCATGAAGAGGGAGAGGAGCTACCACCCCCTTAGGTGGCCTAGTGGAAAGAGTGGTCAGTTTCTGGTACCTTGGTGCCCACCTGTCATAGTTACGTCACACTAAGACCCTGGTGAGGAAGACCTATCAGTGGCTTTACCACCTTAGATGCTGAAGGGACTTTAAACTGCCCTTTACAACGCACCATTGAGAACATTTTAATGAAAACGTCACAGCCTGGTTTGGGAACAGCACCAAACAGGACAGGCAGGCTTTCCAGAGGGCATCACGATCATCTGAGTGCACCATTAGAACTGATCTCTCTGACCTGATGTTTTTCTACAGAAAGTAGTGCTGGACCAAAACTAGGAATATAATGAAGGACAAAGCCAAAGGACTCTTCTTTCTGTTGTGGTCAGGGAAGTGCTTCTGCTCCCTGGAGGACCAATATAAAACACCAGCCCTCCTGGACTGGCACCTCCCACTTTAAAGAAAACGATGTTTGGCCCAGCATGCTTAAAAATCAGCCAATTTGACTGTATTACTATGACTGGGGCAGAATAACCTGTAATATACATTACTGTCAAATGTTGCCAGGAAACTAGGAAAAATACTGAATTTTTGACAGTGCACTGAGAAATCTGAAATTGATGGAACGATTATACATGCGGTTCGTGACATATTTCTAAAGTGTTTTTTGTATTTATTTATTTTTGTTTTCAAAATTGATGCAACTAGGTTATACATGTTGACAGTTTGTGAACAGTTTGTACTTTTAATGACCGTAGGTGACATAAACCCAGGGATTCTTGTTACTTGTTACAGTCGGTGCCCTGTGTGAGGAAGAGAAACAGCACAGTGAATGTTTGAATGTTAAAACTGTAAGGAGGGCTTAAGTAAATTCAGTTGGTAGTAGAAGTCATATGTAATGGATGAATGGAAAATTGTGTTCTTTGTGTCCTCCTGCACCACTGACACATCCTCTTGAAACTTTGTCTCAACAGATTTGTAATCTGTTAACGTGTCCACCCCTAACCCAAAGATCAGTGACCTTCCTTGAGGCCCCCTCACCCAAACTTCATTTCTACAAAAGTAATCATGTTAAACATTCACACACACCCTTTAATTCCCCTTACACTCATGTTAACCCAGCAGTTCTTCTGTCCTGTTTCCTTACTTAAAGTTACTGATAAAAAAAAGAAATCCTCTTAATTTAGCCATAATTTAAACTCATAAATGATGTCATCATGAGAAAGCTCCCTATATAGGACACAAATTAGGTCACAACAGTGTGATTTCCACACACAAATAATGTTGTATACAGCCTATAGGACACTGTGGCTGAAACTCATATGACCCTAAATAGTGTGTAGTATGGAGCCATTTCAGATTCCCCCATGAACATGAGCTCGCACGTTCTTCCTGGTGACAAACAAGTTGATTTCCATTTTTGGTCACGTTCTAATGCGACGAGAGACCACAATGTCGTGTTACTGAGCGATACAGCTCCATGCAACTTGCAGCTCATTTGCTGATTTGGTTTTCAGCCCCAGGGGCCTCAAAGCCACCATCACATTAGGTGCCACATCCGTGTTACATCTAGTGTGCTACATTATTCACGTCCGGATATGGATGACATACAAACGTCACTCATTGTTGTTATGCTTTACACTGAACAGCTGACTGCACTTGAATCGAGATGCTGTTAATGTCCATGTACATGAATGTACCACCAGCTTTGACAGAAGCAGAGGGAAACCAGTAGGTAAATCAGTATTAAACCAGTAGTCCTAGTTAACCCTTGCATTAACATAATGCTGCATTTTTGTATAACTGACATGAAATCACAAACAAAAATTTCAAGCTCTCTTGTGGGACAAGTGCTCTTAGGGGCCCTCTGGTGGCCACCAGCATTTTGTGTACGTTCTAGCTAACGGTATCCCAGCAATTCTTCAGGCTTATCAGTGGGATCAGTTGTATCTAGTAATCCCTCTGAATCCATCCTGAGTTATTCCTCTGTGCTAGTCTTCCACACATCTGTGCGTACACACCACAATGCTGTACATACAAACTCCAGATGTAGGCGTCACATCTAGAATTGACTTCAGAGACCTTTCATTAGCTCTGAACTATTAGCGTATCTCCAGAAAATGAAGCGTGGCTTTGTCTTTTCATTCACAGCTGCAGCCGTCTGCTCACTTTCATGCATCTAGAAACACTGATGCATGGTTGAGGAAACCCCTCACAAAAGCGAGCTTGCTTTTGAAAAGCAAATTAGAGGCTTTGGCACAGCCCCCTTCTGCCCGAAACACTGGAGACCCTGTTAGTATTCAGCTCGGGCGGAGAGGAGCTGGTTGAACTCTTCGTGTGAATGGCCTCGTGCTGCTCATCACAGCGGAGGTTTGATCTCTCTGACGCTCAGTTCCGTCCCGATTGAATATTTGGTCACAGCAGCGTTAAGGCTTGCAAAGATCTTTTTTGTGGACGCTTTCAAGCTCCGTTCTCAGCTGAATATAAATGAGAAGAAAAGTGCTTTCGGTAAATAAAATGATAGCTCTCTAAGATTGTTCACGGTTATGTAAACGCTCTTCTGTTGATGGCATATGGAGACCTGAAACAAGCTACAGAACATCTGTTTCAGATGTTTGTTGTTCAAAACAATTTTATATGTGTTTTAATTTATTTACGACATTACAACTGAATGCAATATTTTTGCAGCAAAGCTAAGAGGCTAATGTAGCTAACAAGCAGTGGACGTGCACATTTATCACAAACCTGCCTCAAATCACAGGTTAGGTAATGTCTAATAGACTTGCCTATGTGGTTTCTGACTCTGTATGACATTTTGTCGTGTATAAAAATGATCTGAGATCTTCCCAGAAGAACAAAATCTGGCAGAAGTTCCATATGTTCAGATAAAAAAACTCCTCCAGTATTTCTTAGTACCTCCAGCATCTATCAGCTCACCAAAGAAACTGAAGATTATAGAGCTCTTTTCTTCTCTTTTTGCTATAATTGTGATGATAAAATCTACTCGGTCACATGTGTTTTTTTGATGAGATTGCAAGATTTAGGTTTAATTTTAAGTCAGTCCCCTTTTTTACCCTCATGTTTGTCTGCGTTGTGAGTGTGTTGTGTTGTATGTTGCACCTACGGTCCAGGAGGACGATATTTCGTCTCACTGTGTACGATATGGATATGGCTGAGATGACAATAACGCTCTACTTGACTTGACTTGATTTTTGCACCAAAGCTAAAAGGCTAATGCGTCTAACAAGCAGTGGACACCACTGATAGAGCTGTGCACACAAACCTGCCTCAAATCACAGCTTAGCTAAGGTCAAATAGACTTGTTTATGTGGTTTCTGACACTGTATGACATTCTGTTATCTATAAAAAGGGACAAAAGAAACCATTTTAGTAAGTCTGAGATTTTCCCAGAAGAATAAAATTTAGTTCAAAATATTCAGGTAAAAAAAAACCTTTCAATTTCTTAGCACCTCCAGTATCTGTCAGCATAAAAACTGAAGATAACTGGGCTCTTTTCTTCTCTTTTCGCTATAATTGTGGTCAAAAATGAGGATTTTTGCACTGAAGCTAAGAGGCTAATGTAGCTAACAAGCAGTGGACACCACTGATAGTGTTGTGCGCACAAACCTGCCTGGTCAGGTACGTCAAATAGACTTGCTTATGTGGTTTCGGCCACTGTATGACATTCTGTTATCTGTAAAAGTGGTCAAAAGAAACCATTTTAGCAAGTCTGAGATCTTCCCAGAGTGCCCTGAGTGCGGCACCGTGTGTGATTCATGTGCAATAGCTGTTCAGCGGGATGGAGAGCGTGGATGACTGGAGCAGGGCTCCTGTTCTGATGAGAAAGGTAATGGGTTTTCTCTGCGTGACTTGGTTCTTCTGTCAGCTTTCCACTGCCATTTCATGACTCCTCCTCATCTTCCATGAAATGGAAATATATCTTTCTAAATGTTTGGGACCAGAGGGTAGATACGTATAAGTCAGATACGAGCAGCATATGGCTTTTGTGATGGGTGGGTGTTTGGGGCGTATCTACATACAGCATGAATGGCCACACAGAACTGACAGTTAAGTCATTTGCATGGTAGAAGGAAACAAATACAAATAACATTTGCAAGAGCCATTGTTTATCTCAACTGATTTTTTTGTTGTTTTAGATCTGAGATTAAGATAATGAAGTTAAATGTGGGTAAAGTAGCCTAACTCATTCCTGCAGGCTTCCAAGTGGCCACCCCATTGACTTTCATTTGGATATATATTTTATTAATATATAAATATATTAATATTCAAATAAAACATCAAACTCAATTCAGATTATCATTAAAACTGAAATGTTTTACAATTATACAACCTAATGAAAAATCTTCGAACTGTCAGGCCTCCAAAATAGGAACAAAGTTCATTCTGTGATTTCCGTGAAAGGGGGATAAAGCCCAACTCAAGCAAAAGTAAGGTGAAAAAATGACTCAAGAAAAAGTATCTTTCCAGACAATAAACTTCAGCAGAAGTTCAAACCTTTCAGGTAAAAAGAGCTCCACTACATCTTAGCACATCCAGCACCTGTCAGCATAGAAGCTGAAGTTTATTGTGCTCTTTTCTTCTCTTTTCGCTGTGACTGTGGTCAAAAATAAAGTTCGAATCGGTCACAAAGCCATGCAGAAGTTGAACCAATAGAAAAGAATGATATAAAACTTAAAGAAAAAGAAACCAGGAGCAAAATGAGACTGGCTAAAATGGATCTGAGAACCGGTGTTTACCCTCAGAACTCAGAGTGTATCAGTAAACTCTGAATTCAGTAAATATAAACGGTGTAAAACAGTCTAGAACCGGTGTT
>JBBPCZ010120984.1:0-10063 GCA_037974445.1 Brycinus macrolepidotus | reverse complement strand
TCGTGCTGGACTGTTTCTGTGTGCACGCTCTGGTGAGAGTCCTCACTCACACGGTGGACTCCTGCAAAGACAAAGAGGGTGCTCTCTACTTATCATCGCTCTCCTAGAGGCAGCGGGAGAACTTTTGAGTCACGGACATCGCTCTGGCAAAAAGCCATCAAGCCACGGACTTCTCCTTTGTTCGGTCTTCGGACTTGTACCGCTCCGCTACGGTTCTAGTGGAACACGAAGGGCTTTATGTTTGAGCTATGCTAAGCTAACTGCTAAGGCAACAGTCAAGCTGGCTGCTCTGTTAGGGGTTATGTTTTCAGTTATGTTTAGGAGCTAGGCTACATGCTAAGCTAGGTCAAGCTAATGGCTAAGTTAAGTGCTAAAGTTAACAATTCAGCTAAAGGTTGTTATAGGTTAAGGTCAAGGTTAATGCTAAGCTAAGCTAACGGCTAAGCTAAGTGCTAAAGCTAACAATTCAGCTAAAGGTTGTTATAGGTTAAAGGTCAAGGCTAGGCTAATGCTAAGCTAATGGCTAAGCTAATTGCTACAGCTAACGACTCTACAAAGGGTAGGTTCTAGGTAAAGGTTCAAGGCTAAGCTCAGGCTTGGCTAGGCTAATGGTTAGCAGCTAAGCTAAGTTCAAGGTGTTAGCCTTTAGTTTTGGGTTCCTGTGCTGTTTGAGCTCTACGTGTGTTCCTTGTGCTTGTTCTGATTAAAGACTTTCCTTTGCAAGAATTCTCCTGTAAGCTGTCCTCCATCTACACCCCGACATGACAGATCACATTTTATGACCAATTTGTGCAGAAATCCATATAATTCCAAAGGGTTTACATACTTTTTCTTGCAAATGTAGTTCACTATAAAGTTCATCCATCCATACATCCATCATCTATCGCTTATATGGGTCCAGGTTGTGGGGGTAGCAACCTCAGCAGAGATGCCCAGACCTCCCTCTCCCCAGCCACCTCCACCAGCTCCTCCAGGGAGACACAGAGGTGTTCCCAGGCCAGTCGAGAAATATAATCCCTCTAGCCTGTCCTGGGTCCCTCCTGAATGTCCGAGCTTTCACCCTTTCTGTAAGGGAGAGCCCGGCCACCCTGTGAAGAAAACTTATTTTGGCCGCTTGCAACTGCAATCTTATTCTTTTGGTCACTACCCACAGCTCGTGACCATAGGTGAGGATGGAGATGTAGATGGACCAGTGAATTGAGAGCTTGAATTTGAATAGGACCAGTGAATTTGGCTCAGCTCTCTCTTCACCACAACTGACTGGTTAAGCGTCCACAACACTGCAAATGCCGCCCCAATCTGTCCACCATCCGCAACTTGCACCCCTTGGCTACGCCTTGATATCCTGTCTATGAATATTATGAACAGGACCGGGGACAAAGGGTAGCCCTGGCGGTGTCCCACATGCACTGGGAACATCTCTGACTTGCTGCTGGCAATGCAAACCAGACTCCTACTCCGTTCATATAGGGACCCCATTATCCTGAATCATGCCCCACAGAGCACCACGATGGACACAGTTGTAACCCTTCTCTGTGACCAGGACGAAAATCGGATTCCCTCTGAATCTGAGGTTCGACTATCGACTGGACTCTCCCCTCCAGCACCCTGGCATAGACTTTCCCAAGGAGGCTGAGAAGTGTGATCCACTATAGTTGGTCCCCCTATAATTGAACAAGGGGACCATCACCCCGGTTTGCCAGTCCAGAGGCACTGTCCCTGACCTCCACGCAATGTTGAACAGGCGTGTTAGCCAGGACAGCCCAACAACATGCAGAGCCTTCAGGTACTCAGGATAAATCTCATCCACCCCTGGGGCCTGGCCACCAAGGAGCTGTTTAACCACCTCAGCAACCTCAGCCCTCATGATGGGCAAGTCCACCCCAGCTTCCGCAGGCTCTGTGCCTTGTTTGGACATCACAGAAGCAGGATTGAGGCGAAAGTATTCCACAGGGTCTGTGCCTTGTTTGGACATCACAGAGGCAGGATTGAGGCGAAAGTATTCCTTCCGCCGCCAGTTGATGCCTCCATTTGAGGTCAACAGCACCCCGTCCCTCCCGTAAACAGTCAGAATAAAGCTTTCTAGACTGCCACTTGATCCAACTCACTACCAGGTGGTGATCAGTTGACAGCTCTGCCCGTGTCACATCCGAGTGTCCAAGACATATGGGTGCAGATCAGACGACGTGACTATGAAATTGATTATCGACCTGCGGCCACGTGCATCCTCATGCCATGTGCATTTATTGACACACTCATGGTGAAACATGGTGTTCATTATGGACAAACCATGCACTGCAAGTTCAACAACAGAACACCACTCGAGATTGGGAAGGCCATTCCTCCCAATCACTCCCTTCCAGGGCACACTGTCATTGTCCACGTGAGTGTTGAAGTCTCCCAGCAAAACAATGGAGTACCCCCATGGTGCGCTGTTCTGCACCCCACTCAAAGACTCCAAGAAGGCCAGATACTCCAGACTGTCATTTGAGGCATAAGCGCAGATGACAGTCAGAGACCTTTCCCCAATCTGGAGGCACAGGGAAACAATCCTCTCATTTATCCAATGTCAATGTGCCGAGCTGGGGGGCCACCAGTAGCCCCGCTACTGCCCAGCGCTGCTCACCCATGGCAACTTCAGAAAAGAAGAGCATCCAACCCCTCTCCAGGAGATTAGTTCCAGAACCTGGACTATGTATTGAGGTGAGTCCAACCATATCTAGCCTATATCTCTCAACCTCACACACAAGCCCAGGCTCCTTCCCCACCAGAGAGGTGACGTTGCATGTCCCAAAAGCCTGTTTTGTCAGCCAGGGATTAGTCCGCCAGGGCTTCTGCCTTTGGCCGCCACATGCAGGTGGTGGGCCCACATGAGGATGGTTCCATGTTGCACTTTCGGGCTAGGCCCAGTCAGGCCCCAATGACAAAGGCCCAGCCACCAGGCACTTGCCCACAAGCCCCTGCCCCAGGCTTGGCTCCAGGGTGGGGCCCTGGTATCCCTAGTCCGGGCGAGGGTAGCAGGAACCTTGATTTTTCTGCCATAAGGGTTGTATGAATTGCTCTTTGTCTGACTTCTCACATAGGACCTGTTTGGCCTGGGAGACCCTACCAGGGGGAATTGCCCCTGACAACATAGCCCCTAGGATCGCTGAGGTACGCAAACCCCTCCACCACGTTGAGGTGGCGATTCACTGACAAGCTGTCACAGTGAGGTCAGCAATTTGGGACATTCTGTGGGACTTTTTCATCACTGTCTCATTTATTGAGCCCTGTAGTGAGTGGCTGGATAAACAAACACTACATGGACTATTATTGGCTTTATGTGAGCAAAATTTGCCTTTTAAACAGTTTGTTTTTGCTACGACAAGCTGAAGTCAAAAGATGCTACAAGGTTTAGACAACAGTAAACACAAGATTCATTTAGTTCACCTGACTAAAACTTAACCATGAAACGCCTGACTGGATCGAAACTTGACAACAGGCCCTCAGTTTGTGATTCGACGTATCCACAACAGCGACAGTAATTATGCCATGGGCTGATGCTAGCATGGAATCCAGTACGTCATTAAAACCCTAAATTAGCTTTATGAGGTAACACACAGTACTATATTGGGTGTAAAAGCATGAAACTGAAGTGATATAGATATCTATCCTCTGTGTTGCATTGTAAACTAGAGAAGACACACACATCTCTGATATATTAATAACTTTTGCATTGCAACTCATTTTTTTTAGCAAATCTGCTGCAAATTGTATAAGGGTTATAAGATCGGTTTGGATGAATGTGCATGTCATCACTGATGACCCCTGCTCCAAACAAGGCCAAGTTAGATCAGCTCTGACTGTTTGTCAGGTTTGTGTAAATAAATACAGTAATCTGTTTAAACTCTGCCAACAAAAGCCCCCCTTGTTTAGAACGTTTCCATGACTTTGGTTAGGTAAGTGTTTGCTTGTTTTAGCTTTGTGTCCTGTTCTCTTGATTTCTTTAGTTTGTTCCATTTTTTCTAGTTTGGTGTTTGTGCTCTGGTTTGTTCAAACATCATTACACATTGAACACAACATGGGAAATATCCAGTCTGTATAAACAATTACTTTATAAAAACACATCTGATAAAATCTGAGCAATTATGAAAGTAAATTTAAGTAAAACAGTACTGATCGTGTCATTCCAAAATTCGAACAAAGGAAACGTGTCTCCTTACACAGTGCCCACGTGCAGTTTATTAATAGTCTACTGTTGTTCGCTGTTTGTCTTTAAACAAAGGAGCCCATTTTGGGGGCCACTTTAACAGCTGAGCAAACATATACTAAAACAAGACTGACAGGTAAAATAAGTCCTCTGTAATAAAAGGTTGATGTATATTATTGTGCAAAAGTGAGAATTCACCCTTTTTTATTTCCAGTCAAAACAACCACTAAGTACAAGTTATTAATTTAATTTTCTGAGAAGGTTAGATCATTCTCTAGCACAAGGGAGGGGAAAGTCAAAGAAAAGTAAAAGAAAAAACAAGAGTTCCAAAAATGAAAAAATCAATATGTTGATCAAACAAAGAAGCTTCTGATCATCAATAAACTGCTTCCTCTAGAGCATGTTTTGGAAAATGCAGCCAATTTCTAAGAATGGTTGTCAGAAAACATACCCCCAGACAAACGGAAAGTAAATCCTGAAGAGAATGGAGGCTGACACATTAAATACAGATGAGAACCGAAACAAGAAATATTATATTTTGCTGTAAGGCCACTGTAAACTTTTTGTTTTTTTGATTGCTGAACCATTAACACCTTGCACATAATAAATGAAAAGATGGTCTCTGACTTTTGCACAGTATTCACTGGAAGAGCAGTAATTCTGGGTAATGCGGGTAAACAATAACAACTATTTTCATCCATTGTTCCAGGTATCTTGACATTCCTGTTCTGAATCGACACACCCACACAATATCTAAATGCTCCTCGTTGCTGCTTTGGATACAAACTGGCAGCACTGGTGTCTGAAGGACGTATCAAGGAAACACTGTGAGTTGCTGTGAGTTACAGAATATGCTTTAAAAACAAATTTAATGCTGGACTTTCATAACCCTTCAATTGTTTGTACTGGTGATTTGATGTGCAGTAAGTAGGCCAAAAAGTGAAAGGAGATTTTTCAGCTTCACAGTATTTGGCTCTCCTATGGAAAACAGCGTGTTCATCTAGAGGTTGTTTCAAAAGGTAAAAAAATGTATCCCTCTAAAAGTCATTTTACGTTGTGAATTTTTACGGCAATGTTTCAGCACACAATGTAAAATGACTTGTAGAGCGATACATTTTCTTACCTTTTTGAAACAGCCTCTAAATGAACACAGTTCTCGCCTGTTTTCCATAGCAGAGCTAAATACGATCAAGCTGAGATATTTCCTTTTACTTTTTGGTCTACCCTAAACCTAATACAGAGAATGTTGTTTTGCTTTTTTAGGACTTGTTGGAGTGTTTTCATGGAAAAAATGAAAGCTTCACGGGAAATATTTTTTGCTGAACATCACAATTTATCCTCTTTTAAATGACACCAGCATTGCTATGACCATGGCAAGTGGATTTTCTCCAACTGACCCAGGTTGGATGCCCTTTAAACCATGTTTCTGTGATGAAATCTAAACCATGTTTTAGATGATGAAATGTAGAATGTGACTAAATCAAGGCACACATGTTCCATAATATGTTCAAATCATGTTGAGATTAGATCTGTCTAATGAAGACTCACCTCCTGTTCCAGTGCTAGAGATGCTACTTGGGAAAACTGAAGCAGGACAGGAAGGAATGGGGAAAACCATCTTGGGGAGAGAAGTGGCAAAAGAAAACAGCAAATATGTTTTCTATAGAGGAATTTCGGCAGGAATCCAGTCTTCAGTCTTCAGACCTCCTGCAGCAAACCTCGCTGGTGTCCTTTCTGTTCATGAGCCCAGATCAGTCATTTGGTTCATGAAGTCACTGTCCCGGAGGACGCTAAAACACACTATAGTGTCTTTCGCATGTTACGGGGAAGTGAAGAGTCTCTGTAAACTCCCGGAAAAATGTGGCACTAGAAATTATGCTCTACAGCACCGCGGCTATCAAATGAAGCTCACTGAGCTCCTCAAGGTGAGAGGAAATGTTGATCCTTTCCTCCTGCTGCAGATTTACTATGGCCTGATGCAGAACAAATCCCCACAAACAGAAGAAAATGGGAATAAAAAACAATCTGAAGAAGAATCAAAGGAGAAAGTAGCACTTATGCGCAGGAGTAGAAGCCTACAAGGCATTCCTCCACTTAGTAAGTACATCATACTGTTTCAAAGTGTTCAAAGAAAGGACATAACTATTTTTCAGTTGTTTCTGCTGCATAAATGATATGTTTACTGTGCAAAAGTAAACATTTAATTTCCTTGCAAAGTACGGAAGTACTTTGTTTTTCAAAAAAGCAGGAAACATATTTTTTTCTGTATTGAATGTGTCTAACTATTTTACTTATTATGGCTTCCATGCTTTTTAGAACTCACTTTCTGGTTTTCTGCAGAAATCACTGGAGATATTTTTCCATACTGTTGCCCCCAGAGAAGTAGATCAAACCAGAACATCTGAAATATTGTGGTTTGATCTACTTTTCTTCTTTTTTGTCTGTTTCCATTTCTTCTTAAACAGTTACACATCCGTTCTGAAGCGAGAAAGGAGCTTGATTTTCTCTCAAAGAAGAAAGCCCTAAATACTGCCCCATGGTGACAGTTTTAGGGATCTTGTGTGGTTGTTAGTCCTATCTTTTAAACTCCTGTTTTAGAAACTCCTGTTTTTCACTGTTTTGTTCTTTGACTTTCTCCCTCCTTTTGCAAGTGGATGATCTTCTATCTAATCTCCTCATAAATGTTTGAAAATAAATAACATACATAATGTTCATGATTGTCATTTAACTGGAAATTTAAAACAAATTGCATAGTGCCTGTAATATTAATGTATTATTGCATTTGTAGAATCTTTCTGTATTTATTTATTTTACAGTGAATGAAGGAACAGGGGATTCTGAGACCCACCAGGAGAACACTGAGACAAACAACCGTACATTTCAGGATGAGTTTCTTGAAATGACACCAGTCATAACACTAAAAGATTTTATTTAAGCCCTTGTACCAGATTTAAATGTATGAAAATACAGTACTTGGCTATTTCTACAGTAAATAAGTGGTATTATTTGACAGTACACTACATTATGAAGCTACTGTTTTTCTGTGCCACGTCACTTTGAGGTGATGATAACAACAACAACATCAACAACAACAAAAATAACAATAATAATAACAATAATAACAGTGATTAATTAGAAGGTATCTCCAGGGTAATATGTTTAAGTGTTTATCCCTCTCTTTTTTTCTATTTACTTCTATATTATTATTATTATTATTATTATTATTATTATGCATTCAGATCTTTTCAGGTGATGCCCCTGAAATTAATTAAGATTTATTGTTCTTAATAAGTCAATTCTGTGCTGGAAAAGATTCAAAATATTTCAAAATGAAACTTTCTCTTTCTTCACCGAAGTTTAAATATGGACTTATCTTTGGTTTTAGACCCTGTTTTGGTCACCATCACTCAAAATTCAAATATGTTGTGCAAAAACCACACCTACCAATTCTCCCATCTGAATGGTGTACCATTACCTAACAGCTACAGCAGATTGGCAGAACAATCACAGTCTCCATCTCACATAAATACACGGTATATGATGTACACTTCACAATTATTGGCACCCCTTTGTAAAGATTAGTAAAAAGGGTTGGAAAAAACCTAAATATTTGAAATGAATTTATTCAAAGAAAAACAAAAATTATTTTCAACAAAAAACACATTGGCACTCCTGGAAATTATAGTGAACACACAGTTATTAAGGCATGATTCCCATTTAAATTGTACATGTTGAGTTGACTGGCTGTAATCAATGGCTTCCCGATTTACTGGGGTACAAATATGAGGAGACACAGAGGCCAAATTGTCTTAGTGATCCATCAGCATGGGAAAGATAAGAAAACACACAAAACAATGAGGGAGAATTGTGTTGTTCTTCACAAGTCATGTTGTAATAGATAGCTTGGAAAAGGACCCAAATTTATTTCCCCCCACATACAGTGAGGGTTTACCAAGGATTAACCAAGGATTATTGTTGGTGAATTACAAGAAAAAGTAAAATCTTGGGGTTACCAAGTCTCCAAAACCACCATCGGACACCACCTCCATTCCAACAGATTATAAAGCCTTTTCTGTCAGCTGACTATCTGTAAGCATCTGGAGTGTACTCTGGTACCACAACTTTGACTATAACTGTGTCTGATGAAACAAATATAGAGCTTTTTGGCCATTAACACTGGATTTGGTGTAAAAAGAAGGATGGCTATAAAGAACTGTATCCTGACAGTAAAATATGGAGGTTCTGTGATTAAAATATGGAGATTCTGTGATGAAAATATGGAGGTTCTATGATGTGAAGCTGTTTTTCCTCCAAAGGCCCTATAAACCTTGTTAGGGCATCATGGACTCCATGAAATACTAGGACATTTTAAATCTAAACCTGACTTCCTCTGCCAGGAAACTAAAATCGGGTCATCACTGCATCTTCTAGCAATTAAATGATCCAAAGCATGTCAGGACATCAGTTCCCCTGACCTGAACCCCACTGAAAATCTGAGTGGTGAGCTGAAGAGAAGAGGGCCTGGGAGCCTGGATGATCTGAAGAGATTCTGTGAAGGGGAATGGCCTTGAATGTTCTGCTGTCCTCTTTATTCTCCAGTCTTACATAACATTCTAGGAGACTCTCGGAGCATCGAGTTTACAGGCAAAGGGAGGTTGTACAAAACACTAAATGCCGGGGTGCCAATAATTTTGGTACATGTGTTTTTTGTTGAAAAAAATCAG
The DNA here is from genome assembly GCA_037974445.1 of Brycinus macrolepidotus. Lineage (NCBI taxonomy): Eukaryota > Metazoa > Chordata > Actinopteri > Characiformes > Alestidae > Brycinus > Brycinus macrolepidotus. The sequence goes on along the minus strand of JBBPCZ010120984.1, from coordinate 1,150 downwards.
TTTTTGATATTTCTTGATAAGTATTAGATCGCACATTATTTTTCATACTTGCTATAAAAGCTATACAAGCAGAAACGGGATGTGCAAAACCCTGATAAAAAATACAAAATATCACATGTTTACTAATAAGCAACTAACAATGTTTAATTGGGAATACACAGGCACAAAATTACGGGGGGCATAGCGAGGTGTTCTACATTTTATTCAACATCTAAATAAAACAAATGAAAGAGTTGTGGGACAGTTATCTGTCACGGCACGGTCAGCAGCCGCCATTGTTTAGGTTATTATTCAGGACTTTTATTTTGAAACAGTGTGTCACTGTGTCTGGTGTCCTGTCTGTAGTCACCTGTCTAGAGTTGGTCTTAAGTGATTGTCTGTTCTCATTGGTTCTTGTCCTAGTCTTGTGTGTATTTAAAGTACCTTTGTTCATGTCCCAGTTGTCGGTCAACCCTCTTGGGTACTCTCACCTTACCCGCCCTTCATGTGTCTCCTGTTTTATGACTTCTGTATGTTTTGGGCCCTTGTGCCCTCTTTGTGTTCAGTATGTGTTTGAGTTCGAGTCTGTTAGTAAAACCCAACAAAGGAGCCCTGCGTCTGCGCCTCACTCTCCACACCCCAAGCACCCCCTGACGTGACATTATCATTATTGATAATACATTTGAAAATGACTGCCATGAATCTCCCACACCTCAACAAAGAGCGACAGCATAGGTGAAGACACTCTATAAAAAGATACTTCATAAAAGAGCCTGTTGCATTGTTTTTTACATCGCATCTCATTCCCATAAACATAAGAATTTATGGTTATATTCTATAGATTAGAATGATATAGATTATTTTATATTATTACAGACAAATTACAGATTATTATTACAGATTTCTGGCGCCCCCAGCGAGTGCCAGCCCCCAGCGGCGCCCCCAGCGAGTGGCGGCCTGTTACGGCAGCTCTGCTCATTTCTGAGCTTCTTCTTATTTTCCTATTTTTATTCTCTTTACTTCCTAGTTTAATATATAGTAACATAAATCCGACACCATGCACTACCGTTTCGTGGTAGTTTTGGCCATTTTTGTTTGGTATTTTTTACTTTTCTCGCCCGTGTTTGGAGACCCGGCACGCAGCTCCTTTGTTTACACTCGAGATCAGCTG
>JBBPCZ010120983.1:0-10063 GCA_037974445.1 Brycinus macrolepidotus | reverse complement strand
CAGATGTGGACTAAAGCACTGATGTACGTCACTCTGGATAAGAGCGTCTGCTAAATGCCATAAACGTAAACGTAAACGTAAAGAAGAAGAGAAGAGAGAAAGACAGTAGAGAAAGAGAAAGAAGAAGAGGAAGAGGCCCTGGAGTGAGTTAAAGTTATATGAGTGGTCTGTAGTGCGCAGTAAGACGACGGGGGGGCCAAACTGCCTTTGGTTTATTACACTCTGTCTTTATTAGAGCCACACCATGGCATCAGCTCTCAGATGAAGGCCTTGGGAAATCAGTCACTCCAGCCACACACACTCACATACACACACACACTCACAAACACACACACATACACACAAACATACACATACACACACAGATACAGACACACACATACACAGACACACACATTCACACACACACAGACACATACACACACACACATACACACACACACACACAGACACACACACACACACACACATACACACACATATAGACACACACATACACATACACACACACACACACATACACACACACATACACACAAACACATACACACACACACAGACACACACACACACACACACACGCGCACACACTCACAAACACACAAACACACTCACAAACAAACACACCTACTCTCAGGTGGGTAACATGAGCACAGGTTGTGTGATATTCAAGTACCTAACTGATGACATCACAGAGAGTGCAGGAATGACAGCTCATCAATATTTAAACTCTGACAAACAGCATCATGGGTAATGCCACCATCTGGACATGCAATGTCTCTATGACTCTGTTTAAAATCCACTCGTTTAAACGGAAAGAAAATATGTGCATCAGTAGTAAGAAGTTCCTGAAGTTCCTCTGTGTGTGTGTGTGTGTGTGTGTGTGTGTGTGTGTGTGAGCTGTTGACGGCTAAAGCTTGTGGGCATGAAAGCACCTAATGAAATGTAACTCCTTGGTGTCAACATCGTTTTGGGTTGCAAGCAAAACAATAGCACAAGCGCAAACACACACATACACACACATACACACGCTACAGTGGTGCCAAAACATTACCTCTGTATGACAGAAGTGACACACCTGTGAGTTACCATTACACAACAAGTTACTATTAAGTATCTGCAAACTTAAGTGTTAGCATAAAGATAACATGTCATAACTGACAATTAACTTTATTTGACAACTACATGTACCACATTGCGTAATACGCCCGCCAGACTTGGGAGAATAAGTGGCAATATCAGGGATCCAAGCAGAATGTGTGAACTGGCCGAAGTAGGTCTGGAGATTTTAATAAGCTCACTCATGCATCTTTACAAGACTCCTGGTACAAACAGAATCAACAAACAAGTCAGGCAAATTACGTCTGGTCCATTAAAAGGGATGTCCTTTTAAAAAAGGTGGAGAATGTCCACAGTTGGCATTCTCATTTATCATGAGGCAAGCCCACCTACGCCCTCAAAGTTGGTAGATTTCACATGGATGAAATATATTGTCACTGACACAATAAATGTTCCAAAAATTTCCAAAAGTAATTATACAGGAGAGGGAAAAAAAATTACAGCAGTGCCTACACCAAAATAAAACAAAAACTGGCACACATCCAAAGAATGTGGTAGTGATGCAGTGTGAAATGCAATGAAGTTTGAACTTTTACATGAAAAGACATTGGCACAGGACTGAATTGGCTGCTGAATTTTGTTTGCCCACTGGGGGTCATTTTGTTGAATGTGCCAAACGGAACTATAAGAGATATGAACAAATCTAACCCTAGTCTAACCCTAACCCTAACCAAATTTCAACATTTTAGCTTAAGCTGTTCTTGACATATTGAAGTGTGTCAGATAGAGCGACCCCTTTGAACGAAATTTCACAAAATTTGGTATGTTTCCAAAGAATGTGGTAGTACAGTCTACCCCGCGAAGATGCGGTTCAGAGTTTGAGGCCTCAGTCATTCGCTGATTTTTTCTTAGAACCTAATTAATAATTGTTCGCGGAAACCGCCGCAAATTCGCAGAAACCACAAATATCTTCTGCATTTTTTTTTTGCTTTTTTCGTGGCAATATATAATTTTTCATGCATTTTAGTGCTAAATTATGAAGAAAAATATAATTTACTAATTTTGTAACATAAATATTAATGTAAATTCAGCTAAATTCCCATATAAATTTTTTAGCACTGTCGAGAGAACACAAAGCAGTCGTATACGAAAACGCGTCTTGGGATGGTGATATACCCCTGTACTCAAGAGGCAGGAGGTTTGAAAGTAGACAATCCAAGAGTGTCATTCATTTCTCCTTGCTGCTGATTGGCTGCTGCCCTGTGACGCATCTCTGGCAGATGCAGTCCAGCATTCCCACATCATAACAGTTTCCCGCGTGTATCTCGAATTTACCTTTACATTTTTAAGAGTAATGTATTAAGCTGAGTTTAAAATGAAATTAAAGTGTCTTTGGAGCATATCTGGGGGCATATTTAGGGTTTAGACTATAAAATAGGCATTTTTTTAACCACATCACAAATTCGCGGTTTTTCACAATTCGCAGGTGCTCTTGGAACGTAACCCCGGCGAATTTCAGGCGTCGATTGTAATTCAGCATGTAACATTTCACAAAGTTTGAACTTTTACGTCACAAGACATTGACTATTGAATAACGACATCTTTCCATCTTTCCGAGTTATTCACTAGGTGGCACTACTCCACAGATAATGAGCTAGGGTCATGCGCCTCCTAGAGGCCAACATGCCCTATAAGTTTCATAACATTTAGTGAAGTGTTTGTTGAGCTGTTGTTCCATAAAATCCTTTGTACCTACCTCATTTCAGGGGGCGCTAGCATGAAGGGACACTCCTTCTAAGTACACAAATCTCCTACTTCATTTCAGCCATATGGGGCTACAAGAGCACCAAGTTTCACGTGCTACTAAAGAGAGATGTCTGAAGATATGGGAATCATATCCATTTCGGCACATATAAGCTTGAAAAATTAATATCAACATCAGACAGATGTCTGGATTTGACCAATATTTCAAGCAGATTTTTGAAGATACATTTATTGCAATCTGCGCAACAACCTGCTGCTACTCAGATTTCTCATTGCGTGCAATATCTTTATTATTATGTGCAATTGTTTATTACTGGCAGCAGTCTTATTACATGCAATGTCACTACTTGTGTCACTTACGTCACTACTAATGCAATAGCGCTATCATAGACAGTCTCACTATTTATGTCACTCTTATGTGCAATAACAGACTTGGTATAGAGAACAACTCCAAACCACTATTTGTCTTAACTAGTAAACTACTTCAGCAGTAATTTTATTTATTTATATATATAGTTTATATCCACCTTTCTTATTGACAACAGCATTTTGTGCACAGCATAGCATGTTCAGTACTAACCGTGTAGGTGATGCTGGAATACCGTGCTTAACACATTTTAATTCATTTATAAGGACACAGAAATGAATATTTATATAGAAATAAATCCAGGTAGATGTAATCCTGTGGGGCGGTGCAGTGGCTTCAAAGCAAGAGGGTTTTTGGTTTGACTCCCAGCCGTATGTTGTCCATGTGGGTTTCCACCAGATACTCCGGTTTCCTCCCACAGCCCAAAGACATGTGGTGTCAAGTGAACTGGATATGCTGAATTGCCCCCAAGTGTGTGTGTGTGTGTGTCTGCTCTATGATGGACTGGTGACCTATCCAGGTGTCCTATCTCTGGGACAGGCTGGTTAAGTATAAACGGTTTAGAAAATGAATGCAATTTATTTTAAAAAATCGGATATCAGTATCAGCCTAGAAATTCCACACCGGTGCATCCCTAAGAACATGCATGAGCCTAAACATGCTCGGGCCGTTTGCTTGGTGAAATACAGAATGTGCATCTCTCCTTCATGCATACTCATTCGAGAAAGGGCCACAAAAATTGTGGAAAGGCCACACAAATGGTGGGTGGAGATATTGCGACTTTATTTACGACTCCATTTTGCGACTCCATTTACTTTATTTGAGCAACTCGGTTTTGCTTCCAGCAGGTGTGAATTTGCGTTAGGATTCTCAAAAGACTTGTTTACTTGAAGACTTCCTTTAACAATGCCAGCTAACAAACTCTGTTTTCTCACCTGGAGTGGATTTACACCCCTGGTGGGAACAAACTTCATTTATCAACCCCACTATCTCATCGAACTTTCAGTTTCTGAATTGTCTAGAGTGACTATTACTTCCCTGCACATGCAATTTACATGAAAAGCTGTCTTAGTAAGCTAAACTTTCAATTCAGGCTCTCAATATACACTACTAGTCAAGTTTTAGCAAACACTGAGATTTTCTTTGTGAAAATTTACTAATAATACACTTTGTTTTATTTGACATCTTTTCTTTTGTAGTTTTTTTGTCACTCAACAACTTTCCAATGACTACCAAGAATAAAAATCTGAAGTAAAAATCTGGTAAAAACCTGTGGGGTGCAAAAACTTTTGACTTTGGTAGTGCATTTACTTAAATATATGACAATGCATCATGGAGGATAAGCAGTCAATTCATGATGATATTTGATGTCACTGCATTGTTTATTGTGTTAAATGAGTGTCAATCAACAACCCAGTCCAGCACATTCATGTCATATACACACCTGCCGCCCAGCTCACTGGTAAATTGTCCAGAACTGAAATCATTTTTCTCCATTCAAATTTAATTCATAATACTGTGAGAATACTTGTTTTCAGTCTTTGTTGGATATATCGTGAACGTGATGAGTTAACTGCATCATTACACCCCTGTTCAGCAGTATTCCAAAGTCAATGACCATAACACATGCAGCCCTCTGAGCCAGTGATGCATCATAAATCAAACCCCAGACAGAACAACAGTATCTCCTTGTCCCTCATATTCACTTTACACTGACTTTGCCGCTGATACTAATGATTGCATTAGACTGTATTAGTGTGGGCTGGTGGGTAGACTGTGTGTGTGTTTGTGCCTGTCTGTCCTTGGTCTAGAAGCAATAGAACATTCAGGGATAGCTGTAGGAATGCTGTAGCGTCTGATGTTTGATTCTGATAAAATATATTACTATATGGACAAATGTATTGGGACAGACCTGTTTTTCAAGGTTTGGGCTAGGCCCCTTACTTCTAGTAAAGGGCAATCTTAGTGCTTCAACATACTAAGACATTTTGGACAACAGCATCCTTCCAACTTTGTGGACACAGTTTGGGGAAGGCCCTTTTCTATTCCAGCATGACTGTGGCCCAGTGCACAAAGCAAGCTCCATAAAGACATGAGTTCGGTGTGGAAGAACTTGACTGGCCCGAAACAGGGCCCTGACTTATATTTTGCCCATATAGTGTATATACAGTACTGTACCCCCTTGTTGATGCAAAACTACTATTTTATGACTACTAAACTGCCTTATCTTTGGCATACTGAGTGGACTAAATAAAAGAAATAGGAACAAATGTTTTACTGGGACAGGCTGCAAAGTGACCAAAGATACAATGTGCCTACATAAAGGACATCCAACCACTCAGCATTCAGCACCACCAGTATACTGATTACCGCCTGATCATCTGGAATCATCTGCACCTGTTTCTTAAATGGTTCAGGTTAGATGTGCTTTATTCTGATTGAATGATTCATAATAAGGTCACTGTGTGTCTTAACAAGCAAAAAACATTCCTCTGAAATTGGTCAGGTTCACGTGCTGGACTGAAAATGAGAATCTTTAAAAATCTTTCAGGAAGCCTGGAAAACTTTTCCTTAACACTACATTAAAAATACAATGAAGTCTGTCTCTTTGGAAGACTAGTATCAGCTTGTCACAAGAACCAACAGATATATACACATGTTCAAGCTACATCGGAGCAACCCACTCTTTTGTCTTGAACTTACAGGGGGTTGTCCTCTCTAGCAGGTGGAATTGAGTACAAATTCAAACAGAACAGACCCTCAGCAGCCCCAACCAGAAATCAAACCCAGGGCCTTCTCGCTGTTATGCAACAACATTAACCACAGCACCACTGTATATATACGCGTGCATCATGAGGTAAACCCTCTAAGGTCATGCTGCCATGGTCTCCTCTTGATAAAAGAGTTCAGTACATTTATGCCAACATCCTGGAGTTCATCTGTTCAACAGCTGCATCATTTAAGATAAGATAAGATAAGATAATCCTTTATTAGTCCCACAAGTGAACACATTTGTTGAACAGCTGAAGAGCAGCTTTTCTTGATGAATGAAAGTATGCTTTGGTCATCCTCAACAGTGGTCTTCTATGGCCTACCAGGTCATCTGCTATTAATAAGCTCACCCGTGCATCTTAAAATGACTCCTGGTACAAACAGAATCAACAAACAAGCCAGGCAAATTACATCTGGTCCGTTAAAAGGGAAGTCCATTTTTGTGTTTTTGTGTTGTGAATAAACTTATCTACGGAAGTCAGCACACGTGCCTATCCTCTTTGCCTGGAGACAGGCTGCGACATGACACTTTGTGGCTAAATAATGTGTTACTACAGACTATAAAATATCGGAAACCAGCATTTTGTTTTTTGTTTTTTTTTTATCTGAGGGTGGGCCCAAACTTCTGTAGTGTGTATATATATACATGTGCTGTTACATATATATTTTTTTATATCATTTTTACATAATATATAATATGACTATATGGTACATGTGTTCAAATAAATTTTGTCCTGTACGGAATCTGTGTTGCGCTGTTTGAACACTTATGTGGGAAGCCCATAATACCTCTAGTTGTCCTGTCCTCTTGCGTGGACACACAAATGCCCCAGGGAGCAAGGATCGAGTTAACTGAAATCCCATGAACATATTGTGTGCTTGCTTGCCAAGATCAGTCTCAGCAAGCAGTTTTCCCACATAGATCAGGTCCAGTTCTAAAACGTCCTTATCGACCTCCGCTCGAATACATTTGCTAGCAGACACAAATGGCCACGGATTCAGCTGCAGTACCATCACCAGCTATCAGATATTATATTCATCAGCACTGAAGAAGCTGTCTTTTATTTGTCAACAAACTGGCTGACATTGTTGACACACTGTGCCATCAGACCACCCATATTATGTCGTTAATGTATAATATCCAACATGTATTGTGCGAACAGGCATTTGAGTTTTTATATTTAATGTTACTAATGGTAAAATAATGGCTAATCAGAAACAAATAAGCTTTTTGGAGGAGTATTTTGTCTTCAAATGTCCTGCTTTTTCAAGTAAGGCAGCTTTGAGAGCAGGAGTCTCAAACTGAAATCGCCTGGACTCCACAAGGGGGACAAAAGACGCTGATAAAGTGTTCCATACATTTTTTTTTAAATATATATTTTAACTACGTAACAAACATTAATTTAAGGGCCTCTTAATAACTGTTTATTAGCTGGTCGTCTGTCAAACCACTACTACAATATCAAATAATATGAGGAAGAACGAGAATTATTATGATCTTATTGTTGCTATAAATATATAATGTTTAATACATTTTTTACTGTGCAAACTACATTCATTTCTTAATTCTGACGGTATTATTTTGTCAAAAATGTCTCTCACTCTCTCTCTCCCCATTCATTTTCAATTACCAATTTAATGACAAATTTTCGGACACTGTCCAAGAAGTGATGTGTACCAAAACTTTTGCACAGAGATTCATTCATTCATTCATTTTCTGTAACCGCTTAATCCTTACTAGTGTCACGGGTTCCCAGAGCCTATCCCGTGGTCTACGGGTGCGAGGCAGGGACTCACCCTGGACGGGGATAATAGATAAGATATTATTGCTAAATCATTGCCATGCACGCTCAGTCTGCTGTGTTCGTTGTTTGGTCACAGTGTAAGGATCAGCCTAAGACGATTAGCTATAATATTATACAAAAAAAAAACAAAAAACAGAAAATAAGATTTGTGAGCCAGATTTAGGGATAAATTGCAATTAGTTTTGAGAATAGTTTTGAGCATATGAAGCCAAATCCTGCTCATAGGCCAGCAGGCCTCTTTTAGAGGCATTAAACTCTAATAGGACATGTGGTTCCCATCACCTACTGTGGTGAACAATTCTAACACTGACAAAACTTTTGAAAAAAATCAAATTACCACCTCACTGATCAAGACTTGTGTATGACAGCATCTCTCCCATTCTTGTCTATTCAATAAGACAGCCATGGGTAAAAATACAGAACACTTCATATGGATAAGCAACATCTCCTGGGTAGATGTGCCACTTTATAAGAAGTTAAACGAGGATGTCCTAGCATATTGGTCATGCTGGTCCGGGGAAGTCCTGGAGATGTACCTTCCTGAAGAGTCTGGAATAAGGGCTGGTTAGCACTGTACCAGCTAATCACAGTCCTAGTATCTGATATGGACCTTTGCATTTGTTTGCTTGAGAAGTTCAAGTAAAATGCTTCACATCTATGACAAAGGAAGCCTCATCAAGTTATGTGTGTGTGTGTTTGTGTGTGTGTGTGTGTGTGTGTGTGTGTGTGTGTGTGTGTGTGTGCTTTTGAAAACTTGTCTTTTAGCCACTAAGGTTAAAGCATTATTGTTAGCTGAAGACATAGTATTGTGAGATCCTATATACAAGTCAATGGAACGTCCTCACAAATATAGTAATACCAACAAATCAATAATGTATGTGCATGTCATGATTATTGGCATTTGTTCTCACAATTACGTAACACTGAATTCTTTGTTTGTGTGTGTGTGTGCGTGTGTGTTTGTGTGTTGTTCTCTCCACAAATTCAACTTTTGAAAACTTGTCTTTTGGTCACTGAGGTTAAAGTTAGGGTTATTGTAGTTCTACACAAGTCAATGGAATGTCCTCACAAGTACTGTAATACCAACAAATCAATCATGTACGTGTATGTCATGATTATATGCATTTGTCCCCACAAAGCAAGTAATATTGAACTCTGTGTGCGTGTGTGTGTGTGTGTGTGTGTGTGTGTGTACGCTGGTGTGTGCATTTGTTCATGCTCCTAACCATCATTTAGTATTCTTCAAAATCTAAATGCCAAAGCATGCTAGGCTATGCTAGACTAGCACACACAGAGACGAACCCAACAGGCTGCGTTTGGTTGGCCTTGGTTGAAAGGTTAAGTCCTTCGATTATGTTAAAGAGTAAGGCCATCCTTCATGGCGTGTCAGACAGAGTGACATTTCCCGAGGCCAGTCTGTGGCATGCTGGCATTTTAGACATTCAATCTCAGGCCAAGCAGGGGTCTCACCACTGCGATGGGCAACTTTACGGACATTGAGTTACCTAAATGTCTCACAAAATCTCATTGGATGAACACCAACATGTTTTCCATTTTGAACGTTTTAGTGGAAATGTGCAAGTCTGAAGAGGCTTCCAACTTTTTTGAAGTGGCCTGACCACCAAGCTAGTGTTCTGAAACCAATGATCCTTTAACCCCCTTTTTCATTGGAGCTAGAGATGGATGTTTAGAACAAATCTTACAGCAGATTTCTGTTTTAATATACTAAAATTATTTGGGCACAGTTTACATCCACATACAATCATGAAGCAGCACAAGACCACTTCTTCCCAGAGACCACTGTCTATTTATTGACTCATTATGTCCTCTAGTGGTTCCTATTGCTCATTACAGAATTAGCTTCTCCACAGCCAAGTGACTGAAATTACACATCCCTCTTTGCTACTGTAAAATACACTGTATTTTTTCCCAAAATCCGTTTTAGCTGCTTAGTTATTGAGCTCACTTGCCAGTTTATTAGCCCTGTGTTGTATCTACATTCATTGGTCATATTATTTGGACACTTTGGACTGAACAAATTGTTTTTAAATTGAAATTTCAATTAGAAAGAGTATGACTTCCAAATCAAAAGATGTGGTTGTAATTAAACATAACATGGACTGGTGACCTGTGCAAGGTGTAGCTTTGCCTCTCATAATATGAGCACTAGGCTTTGGCACCCTGATGCTGGTTATGAAAGTATATATATATATATATATATATATATAAGAATATACACATATAGAAGTATATATATATATATATATATATATATATATATATAAGAATATACACA
>JBBPCZ010120982.1:0-10063 GCA_037974445.1 Brycinus macrolepidotus | reverse complement strand
TTTTCTATTCCAGCATGACTGTGCCCCAGTGCACAAAGCAAGGTCCATAAAGACATGGTTGGATGAGTTCGGTGTAGCAACAGCTTCCACTCTTCTTGGAAGGCTTTCCACAAGATTTTGGAAAGCCTTCCAAGAAGAGTGGAAGCTGTTATAGCTGCAAAGGGAAGAGCAACTCCATATGGAAGTCTTTGTATTTGAATGCAATGTTATTAAAGTCCCTGTTGGTGTAATGGTCAGGCGTCCCAATACTTTTGTAGCTAGCGTAGCTTAATCGATAGTTGATTAAACAAAATAAAAACTGTCGGCTACAATGGAGGGGTTTTACTCTGTGCTCCTTGCTGCCCTATATGGGCCACACGTACTTTAACCAATTCCCTCCAGGATGAATAAAGTTTTCTGACTCTGATTCTGATTCTGACTGTTCTGCTCTTCAAAACACAACATATGCAGGTTTTGCCTTAAACTTTTTGCAGTAAAGATAAGCTTGTAAGAGATACCAGTGTGCATTATATGCAGCTGGTATACTGAAAGGTTTGCCCACCAGTCAAGGACAAGGTTTACAGTTTAACCTTTTGTACATAACTCCTAGTAATGGGATAACTAGATTTGTTGTGTCATTCCAGAAGCTCTACTACCATTACTATTACTACTATTACTATTTTCTCAATGACAGCAGCACCTTTTTGGAACACAGCCCATCCATAGACTCAACAGTAAAACTTGCTGCATATTTAAACACAGTTTAAAGCAGTGGACAATTGCCAATTAGGAATAAGAGCACGAATTTAAATTCAGGCATATCACTTTGCTTACTTGTCTGCATGCAAATTACTGCCTCTTTTTATTTTTGGTGTCTTCTATTTTGTTTATTTGAATCATTTTTTTGTCTAACATCATACTAAAGTTAAAAACCAGCCAGTTGACCAACACTGGCACAGTGACCTTCGGGTGAATTAATTAGCATTTTGGTCGAAAATAAAACGGAATATATAAATAAACATAAATATACACTGTTAAAGTAGCCCCGTCTGCAGTCTAGACGATGAGGAGTGTCTGCTTCTTTTACGAGAATGAACGTAAATGAAAAGATGCGTGGGAAAAGGGCCCTCGCTGAACTGAAGCGAGTGCGGAGGATGCTTGCTTGAACTCATTAGAGTGACTTGACTGCTCATTCACAATGAGTCACATACACTAGTGCTATTTGCTTGTTTGTTTTCGCAGACATAATACAGTTTCTGAATCACTGAGGTGTGTAAAAACCCCTCCAAACACACAGCAGTTCCGACATCAGCTCGTTTCCCCAGAAGAATCAACATGACTATATGCTAGTGGTCCCCTTTATTAGAAACCCCTTCAACTGGCCATTCACTTTGGTTGGTAGACCCACTATTTAATTGTACATTTAGCTGCACCTTATTTGGCCATTTAGCTTATCACTGAGGCACATTTTATCAGCTCCCTTCTACCGCACTCGTTGTTGGTCAGTGATGACTGCAGTCTTGATCAGATTATTCACTATTTTAATATTAAACTGCTGAAGGGCTAGGAGATGGCTAACACCAACTGTGTGTCAACAAATGTGCTACAATCTTAGCAAAGTAGATGTACAAGATAGGGGTTTCCAGTAAAGTGGCCAGTGATTTTATTTGTGTGTGTGTGTGTGTGTGTGTGTGTGTGTGTGTGTGTGTGTGTGTGTTTAATTCCAAGCCTGGGAGAGTATGTGGAGAGGAAACAGAAACTGTGGGATTAGAAATGCGCTTCATAACAATCACAGCTTTGATCTCTATAATCAGAGCCATGCTAACTCGGCGGAACCGCTAAGCTCTCGCTACTGTCTGCAGCCGAGAGAAGAGACAGAGACAGTTCTGATGAGCCTGGAGCCACACTCTTACCTCCTTATTCATGGCTGTCTGGAGTGATGCAGGGGGCATATTCTAGAACTCTCCTTTTGAACCATGCGGTCAACAGTAGGACAGTATACTCACTTATGTGATCAGCTGAATATACACCCATCAGCCACAACATTAAAACCACTGACAGATGAAGTGACTAACGCAGTGGCACCTGTGGGGTGGGATATATTAGAGAGCCAGTAAACAGTTGGACAAGGGCCAAATTGTGATGGTCAGAGCATCTCCAAAACAGCAGTTATTGTGGGATGTTCCCAGTATGCAGTGGTCAGTGTCTTCCGTAAGTGATCCAAAGAAGGAAAACTTGTGAATCGACAACAGTATCTTGGAAGCTCAAAGGCTCACTGATGCGAGAGGGGAGGAAAAGGCCAGCCCATCTGGGCTGATCCCACAGAAGAGCTACTGTAGCACAAATTGCTGAAAAAGTTAATGCTGGCTATGATAAAAAGTGTCAGAACACACCATACATCACAGCCTGCTGCTTATGGGGCTTAAAAGTCGCAGACCAGTCAGAGCACCCATACTGACCTCTGAACAAAAGTGTCTACAATGGGCACATGAGCATTAGCGCTGTTTCACAGAGCAATAGAAGAAGTAGGCCTGGTCTGATTAATCACATTTGCTTTACATTATGTGTTTAGTCAGACACATGTGCTTGGCTTATCTGGGGAAGAGATGGCACCAGGTAAAACATCAATGGGATGTCCTGGACAAACTAGTCTGATTCATGCAACTTGCAGGACCTAAAGGATATTTTGGGAACAACAAGACTTTAGTAACTAAAAAAATACACTGACTGATGTATAGTCATTTTTAGTTAAATGATGTACCATGAGACTTCATTCTCAGTGTTAAACAGCTTTCCCAGTCATTGTAGAACCATCAGTCATTGTGCTTATTGTTCATTATTACATATTACATATTAAAACCATTTGAAAACTGTTAAAGGGGAATTTCCAAGATTTGTCAAATTGTCTGTGAAACTGAAAGGTTAAAATGCACACAAAATCATATTCATAGTGGCTTGAGGTGAAATGCTCAGTTCTAGACAAACTTACAGAAATGTTCACAGTGATGGTGAAAGGAACCAGATGTCAGAAGTGTTTAATATCCCTAAAAGCTACACCTCGGAAAGTTATTGTAATGTTTATGCCTGGTGCCTGGGACGTTGATTTATCTTACTTTTGAGAAGGTTTTGCCCTAACAAGTATTTTTTTTTAATCCTTATATAGCGTAGAGGAGCAGGTCGTTAGAAGACACATTTGGGTTTACTTTTCGATAGTAACTAAAATGCCTATATTTGCACTGTAAATATTGTAACACTCAGTTCCAGTAAGCACCACTGTAAAGAAAATCTGAGTCACCTTTTTGCATCAAATCGTTCTGATTTTGGGTAGATCTCCAAGAGAAAAAAACTTTTAAGGCTCATTTTCCATCATAATCATTTTATTCCTGTGCCTGCAACATAATCCTATTTATGCATTGATCGTACCAACAATGTACCAGCAGTACTACAGTGTGTATTTCTTGAAAATTTTTACTACTGCTTCTCCTCTCTCTCTCTTTCTCTCTCTCTCTCTCTCTCACTCCCTCTCACTCTCTTTCCCTCTGACATTGACTGGTTGAAGGTCTGTTCCTCCAGCTAGGAGTTCATGTCAGAGTGTTATCATGGTGATGTCACACTGACAGCACCTCCAGCATCCCGTCACTGACTGACCTCCTTGTCTGACCTCGAGTGGGTATCCACAACACACACACACACACACACACACACATACACACACACACACACAAACAAACACACAACTGTTTAAACCTTTGAAATCACTGATCATGCAAATCTTTCTTTGTCATTTTACATACAACAATAAGCTAGACATCAATGAGTTTTTAATATTTTTTTTTAATTAGACATTATTCAATGAGAAATAATATGCTGATATAATATATTTACAAGAATTATTGGCCATATTTCTGCCCTTTACAGTTGTTTGATTATTATAACAAGCATTTAATACTGTCATTCCAAACTTTTACAATCAAAATTTAGTTGGAGAGGTGGAGCGACCATCATGGGACCTAAAAACTGTGTGTGACACCTTCCCTAACAAGGCACACCTGAGAGGCAAAACCTTTTAAAGAGTGAGCTCTTCAACCATTTTGGAAGAAAAGCTACAGTAGCACAAATTGCTGAAAAAGTTCATGCTGGCTTAAGTACAGTGGCCCCCACTTGTGAACATACCACACACATTGTGAACAATGTGAAATTCTTCCTCTGCATTTAACCCATTCACCAAGTGAAGCAGGGGGCTGCCAGGAACACAGCGCCCGGGGAGCAGTGTGTGGGGACGGTACCTTGCGCAAGGGTACCTCAGAGGTGCCACTAGCAGTCCTGGGATTCTGATTGCAGTGGCAGCTCCCTAACCACCGGGCCTCCAGCTGCCCATGATAGAAAGGTGTCACAGCTTATGGGGCTGCACAGCCACAGACCGGTCAGAGCACCCATACAGACCTCTGACCGAAAGCACCAACAATGCACCCACAAACATCATAACTGTGTCATGAAGCAATGGAAAAGGTGGCCTGGTCTGATGAATCACATCTTGGGAGAGGACTCTGAACAGCAAGGAGCTGAACTGGAGAATGGAAAACCAGAGACGAGAAACGGGTCACTGATATGGGGTTTACTACCAATGGGTTTCTTTTGTGTCGCGTAGATGTGTAAATAAAAACAGAGAACTCACAATCTTCATACTCACATAGTAGTCTCTTAAAAAAGGTGCCACAAAGATTTCTATCAGCAATGCCATAGAGTTCCTTAAAGAACCAAGAGATTTGAAGAACTTTTCAAAGACTTAATATCTTCACACAATCTAAATATATTTTTTTGATTTACCATTTTAAGGGTTTTTCCTAGAAAGTATTCTAGAAGTTTCCTAGAAGTATTCTTCACAGTCACATATCTCAATTGTAAAAATGGTTCTCTAAAGAACCATCTATCCAAAAAAGTGGTTTTTCTATGGTATCATGCAAAGGACCCATTTTGGCACCCTTATTTTATAAGTGTAGTGTGCATGCCTACAAATCCCCCTGCTACACACACACACACACACACACACACACACACACAATGGAATTTTGATTTCAGTGCAGTCACAGAAAAGCCCCCCTAACGCATCCCGGGCACAAATTCCGACACGCATAAACACACTCAAAGCACACCATCAGCTGAATTTTATATTTAGCCTGGTCCGACTGCAATGATAAAGGATTCCCTAATGGCAGAAAATTCTTACTCGTGTCTCTGCTGCTGTGGCGAGCGCCAACCCGCTCTTCTCAAAGAATCAGTTCTCTGCTTGCTCAAGAGCTTTTGAGATGATATTTATAGAACTTGTCAGATTCTTATTCCTCGCCCCCCTCGAAGATTAACGGCACCAATGGTAATCCATGCAGTTATGTCACCGACATCAGCCACTATTGCTATGGAAACTGATTTATTGTCTACACAGAAGACTCCCTGGTGCTCTGTGTACCACTGAAGGTCCACTTCAGCAATGTGTCTTTGAACTGGGAAACACACGCACTGACCGATCGCAATCACCTTTACGCTGAAATCATCCAATGTAGTCGGAGACGTCAGTTTGAAAGAAATACTTTGTAATTGATCTAGTCAGTAACAAGAGACAGCTTGCTAGCATAAGTAAAAGAACGCACCCTGGTCCATTAGTAACAGGATCCATCTGATGTGGCTAATTATATCCCTTGGCAGTCGCTGTTATCACCAGTGATAACAAATGATGGTGTCATTTTTTATTAATTGTATACTACAGTGAATTCTTGGCTCTTTGAAACAAGCGCATGAAGTCTGTTGACAGTGTGGGTTTTAACTCATGTCACATTTGTTCAGAAGGACAAGAGTTATATTATATTTAATTGATATTTTTGTTTACGTCTATGTGAATGATGATTATAGTTTTACGATTTGAATGTTTTCTGGGTTGATGTCATGTTTTTAAATCAAAAGAAACTGAAAAAAAGTCCAAAAAAGTGCTGATGTGAACTTGTTAATGCACAATGTTAAAAACTGTCATTGTAATTCATTACATTTATAGCTGCATTATTAAATTGTATTGATAACTGTGTAATTAAACTTTGTAAACTTTGTGTGATAACTCTAGACCACTAGATTTAATCATATTGGTTCATGAATTCCCAAAACCTCTACAGATACAAAACTCTCCAAGGTGAAGCAACCTTAAAAAGAATTCGGTCTGCTGGGATAAATGTTAGTGCAGACATGCCAAGGCTGTGAGGAGAAAAAGAAAAACTTTTTGTCCCATTTAGTTTTGCAGAATGAATCATCCATGCTGCACAGACTCCAGTCCCATGATAGTAGATACCTCAGTCCAGGCTTTCATCACACTTAGCCACTCTGTAGCAGTGTTTTGGAAACATAAAATTCTGGCTAAATCTGACTTTAGCCTGGCAACACCCTGCCCAAACCTTCCTGCAGCCTACCAAATGTCTTTCTGAGCTTGACTATAGCCTGACAACACTCCAAACCTGACTTCCAGTTGAGAACATTTCTGTGTGAACCTAACTGTAGCCCAACAAAATTGTCTGAACCGAACTCTAGTCTGAATCTGTGTGCAGCCCAACAAAATTTTCTGAAATCCTGTCCAAACCAAACTCTTACCCAACAACACTGTCTGAACCCTGACAAAGCTTTGTCTAAATCTGTAGCCCAACAAAATTCTGCCTTAAGCCACTGTAGCCTGATGAAATGATCTGAACCTGACAGCAACCTGCCAAAGTTCTCTCCAAAAAGTCTGAATCTGATTCTACCCCAACTAAATTCTGTCTAAATTTCACTCTAACCCAGCAAAACTTTAGCCAACAATTTATGTCAAATCAGTTCTGTAGCCTGGCAAAATTCTGCCTGACTTCTGAGACAGTGTGTTTTTTGTTGCTTAGCTTTGCACAGAATCACCTATTTTGATAGGAACTGTGCGTGTGACTGACTTGCAGAATAACCGACCATGGATCATTCTTTTGTGTGATGTGTAGAGCAGACGATTTTCAAAAACAAACCAATTGGAAACAAAGTAATATGTGCCAACTACATGTGAAGATATTATGCTTACTAGCTTCTGTTGAAAAGAAGATGTAATCCTAGGACCTTCGCAATTATTTAAATTCTGGAAGTAGATCTTACTTTAAAATATTCACCGAGGGTGTTTGCAAAATCTATGACACAGATTAAACCAGTACACATATGGACATGCATACTGCCAGTCAGAACAGAACTGACAAAATTTTAGCAGCTGTGGAAAGTTTAAGAAGCTATAAATTTCACATGGTCCGTACCTCTGTGGGTGAAGCGCCTTAGTTGAAACTCATCCGAGCCTGACAGCCTGACAAAAACCTGAACTCTGCTCTAGCTTGACTATACACTTTTAAAATTAAGTTGCCTAAGTGGTTCTTCACTTGGACATTGTGTGTGGAACAGTAAAAACATTCTGTAGATATGGAACCATTATATTATATATGGTGATTCTTGAAACTATTAAAAAGGTTCCTTACACTCATATGTCTTATTTCCAAAAAATGGTTCTTCAATTGAAAGTTTTAAGGAACTACAAGTTCTTCTTCTATGGCACTGCTCCAAAGATTTGGCACCTTTATTTTTAAGTGCATACCAACAAAACTGTCTCACTCTGCATGTAGAACTTGGACCAAGTAAACTCCACACTGCTGGAGATAGCGCAGCTTCCTAATCATTTGTAATGATTTCGCAGCTTTTGCAGCACTGTACAAAACCCCTGGAGGTTCATTCTTATTGTGCAGAATGTCAAATGCATTTGAGACATCTGATAAATGCCCTTTTTTCTGCTCCAAACTGTAGTCTCCTAAATCGATTGACTGTTTCTTTCACTCACATCGATACTCGCACTCCTGTGCCAACAGTACAACACGACAGACTGTTAAGGCAAAAAAAAAAAAAGCAGGAGAAATGCCTACAGTTAACCTGTTAATGAAGGTACACTATATGGAAAAGGTATTGGGACACACCCCTAAATTATTGAATTCAGGTGGCCTCTTACTTCCAGTGCACAAAGCAAGCTCCATAAAGACATGGTTGGATGAGTTTGGTGTGGAAGAACCTGACTGGTCCACACACACCCCTAACCTCAACCCCACCCAACACCTTTGCGATGAACTGGAATGGAGATTGCGAGCCAGGCCTTCTTGTCCAACATTAGTGCCTGACCTCATAAATGCTCTACAGAACGAATAGGCACAAATTCCTACAGAAACACTCCAAAATCTTGTGGAAAGCCTTCCAAGAAGAGTGGAAGCTGTTATAGCTGCAAAGGAGGGACCAACTCCGTATTAAAGTCTATGTATTTGAATGCAATGTCATTAAAGTCCCAGTACTTTTGTCCATATAGTGTAAGTCACATTATGTATAACCTGAAAGTGAGATCTGAACCTGATCCGAACTCGTTTTAAGATCTACTGTGTATTAGAAGATTATATTTATTAAATGTTTTTACAAAGGTTACTTTCCAAATAGGTTTCTGGAGCTTTGAGTCACGGACTGTTACAGGCCAGAAGACTGAGAGACGGTGTTCGTGTCTTGGCGCTGCAGCGTGCCAGTTGATTTTTGGCCGGTGGCAGTGTCCAGCCACTGTGAGCCAGCGGTGAGTGTGGAGCTCCAGTGGCTGGCAGAGGGCCTGCAGAGGAGCTGTAGCTGCTCTGGAGAGAGGGGTGCTCTCCTGGCCTCTAAACCAGCACTGGCACTCGTCCCGCTGGAGGCCATTTCAGGGGATGTGCTGCTGTGGAAAGGAAGGGAACATAAATGGAAGTAGAACCCTCTGAGCATCTCTCTTTCTCTTGCTGGAAACACCCTTATCACTGCACTGGAAAATCAGGAACACTACACTGAACACTATTATAGGAAATGGATGCCTTAATCATTATTCCCTGTGTCAGAAAAGCAGGGATAATACAGTATAATAGATAATACAGGATAATAAATTACCAAAATGGGTTCTAAGCACTATTCCCTAGCTCGGGTAATCAGGAGCACCAGATAGGACACTATAATATGGTCCCATAATCACTATTTTCTGTTTTGGAATATGTGGAGCACTATATAAAACCCTATTGCATGGAACAGATATGGTCCCCTAATCACAATTCTCTATGCTGGAAAATCAAGAGCACTTTGAAGAACGCTGTTACAAGGTGGAAATTGTCCTTAATCACTACTCCCTACTTAGGAGCACTATATAGACCAGGGGTCACCAACATGGTGCCCGCGGGCACCAGGGTGCCCCCAAGGACCACATGAGTAGCCGGTGGACCTGTTCTAAAAATAGCACAACTACTTGTCTGACATTTAATTTTATTTTGTTGCTGTTCTTCTTTAATCACTTTTGCATTTATATAGATTTGAAAATGACAATATCAAAAAAAAAAAAACATTTAAAACATGTTTGTTATACATGAAGTTTAGATAAATTTAGTTAAACTCTGTTCTAGTGTATCAAACTGGTAGTCCTTTGTATGGCTTAGTACTCATGAAGTAGCTCTCAGTTTCAAAAAGGTTGGTGACCCCTGATATAGACTATACACTATTACGGGGAACAAAAATTGTGATTGAAATACACAGTTTTGCACACCAACTTTTCAGACGTTTACTCATCACTCAGTGACACATTTCAAGTCACATTTTGTCATTTCATTTAATTAACCCATTTAATGTTCTCTGAAGTTGCATGTGAATTTTCAAACCAAACAACAATGTATTATGGGTATTCTATGTCTGCTAGGGTAAGTGGCTTGTACAGTGACTGTACATTGGGGTGGTTAAGAGTCTAATCCTAGCTGTGAAGCTAACGTGTGTTGTGCTGACAATGGTCCATCACCCAAATAATATCTGGCCCTGTAGAGAAATGATGAATAGGGTACAGGGTAGGCTGATAAATCGCGCATAAACAGAGGAGCGGTACACACTTAACAGTGTCTGTAAACCTAAAGTGGACCTATAGTGGACCTATGGACGAAAGCTTTGGGACACACCTGTTTTTCAGGGTTTGGGCTAGGCCCCTTACTTCCAGTGAAGGGCAATCTTAATGCTTCAGCAT
>JBBPCZ010120981.1:0-10063 GCA_037974445.1 Brycinus macrolepidotus | reverse complement strand
AAGTAAATCATGCGTTAACGCGATAATAACGCCTTAACTTTCCCAGCCCTAATATATATATATATATATATATATATATATATATCACTACAAAATTACAAAGGCACATGGACCAAGAACTGACCCCTGAGGAACCTCTTGGGTAACGATGGCAGCAGACAATATGTACCTGCATTATCTCTAAAAATGGTTGCTTTAGGATCCTTTAGGTGACACAGTGGTTCTGTATAGAACTGTAAACCCTCAAACAGCCATTTCAGCTAATCAAATCCTCTCCATGATGGTTCTTTTACAAAATGGTTCTATGTAGCACTAAAAAGAGTTCTGTTATTGTTATGAGTCAACAAACCTTTTTGGTACCATATAGAACCATACTGAGAGGTGTAAAACTCTTTGAAGTGCTACAACAATTTCTCTTCTTTTTTTAGGGTCTGGATGGTTTCCCCCAGATAGCTTTCACAGCATGACACATGATCTACTATACATTACATCTAAGGTATAGATAAGGACGAGGAGGTAGATTGATGGTATCTGCTGGCGCCTTATTCCCACCAGGTCAAAAAGGGGGCATTAAAATTCTGCGTAGTGCAGTAGAGGGTGGTACCTGTGTCTCTTTGAGGAGCAGCTTGGAACAGTGACAGAAACAGACCTGATCATGCATTAATGGACAGAGGAAAGAGACATCGTCCCTTACTGCATAATAGACTCCAGTCAATACAGCGACCTTTCAGGGACAAGACCAATGTCGTTTAATGAAGCTTAGCCGTTTCTTCATTTAAGACACACTGCTTACAGATTAATATGTATTCGTGCACATTTGTAGAGTCATTTTTTTCCTTCTTAGGTTTAGTGGACCTTGAGGACCATGAGGAACCTGGAACCAGACGCTGGAACATTTAAAACATTCCATTCAATTTCCATTCAAATTCAATTCCATTCAAGCCTGAATGCAGTTATTTTACTGCTTGTAAAAGTGTACTTGTTATTGTTTTACTTCATTGGATTTCTGTGATTGTTTTATGTAAATTGATGCAATTCAAATGAAATTTATGAACATTCCTAAAAATGTAATCGAATTTAATAGTTTATAGCAACAACAGTGATGCTAGTCACTTGTGGGCTTTAAATGTGTTTGACCTTTGCTTCTGATTTGTTCTGTTGTTCTACCTGGGCACAAATTTGGATCTCTCCAAGAGCTGGTTAGGTCAGGTGTTATATATATATAGCACTGAGCATTAGGGCCTCCTGGTGCACAAGAAGTGCAGCATATGTCTGAATCATCATTTTTAAAACTCCAGTAGTGGTTATTATTATTATTACATGTTTTTAAAATTACAATAACTTTGTTTGGTGTTCCTGTGTCACGTAGAACCAAAGCTCAGCATGACGTCTGGCACCTCGAGCATCAACTCAAACCGGGGGAACTTCCACATGAGTTGTTTTGCCATATTACGACAATTTACCATTTGTTGCTCTGCGGGTACGGATCCGTGCCGCTCATGTTCTAAAGGTTAAAGAACCATGAGAGCTACTGTACATACACAGCCACAAGGCTTATTAGATTGCTGCTTGGCTTGGTTTGTCACAAGAGTGAGGTGGCAGCAGTTTTCAGAGCCCCGTGCTGCAGTTCCTCTTCATTTTGTCTGCATATGCTTGGCGATTGGCCAGAAGCTTCATCAACAGCTATGTACACACTGTAGTATTAAAATGCATCCTATTAAAATGTGTTGTGTTTGTGGTTATTTTCACTTTCAAATGATTATTTTCAATTATATTCTTCAAAGGACCATGTGGTAAAATAAAAGCTTGGTCCAGGCTACCTTCAGTCGCTCTGAGGTCCAGTTCCATACTCACATACTCATTGTGCTTTTGGTGGTGGACAGGGATTAGTATGGGCACTCTTTCCGGTCTGCAGCTACGCAGCAAGTTGATCTTCATGGGCATCAATGAGACTCTGTCCTTGTCGACTGTTCACTGGTCGCCCTTCCTTGGACCACTTTTGGTGGTAATGACCACTGCATACCGGAAACACCCCACAAGACCAGATGTTTAGTAGATACTCTGACTCAGTCGTCTAGCCATCACAGTATAATCCGTGTCAAAGTAACTAAGGTCTTTATGTTTGCCCATTTTTCCTGCTTCCAACACATCAACCTTCAAGAACGGACTGTTCATTTGCTGCCTAATATGTCCCACCTTGACAGGTACCACTGTAATGAGATAATCAATGTTATTCACTTCACTTCAGTGGTTTTAACATTCTGGCTGATCGGTGTATATGCTGAACTTACACTGGACGCTGTTCAGCTGTAAAAGGTGTGTATATGCAGGACATGAATGCAGTATGCCGGACAGAATGACTCACATAAAAAAAATGGTAGAAATAAGGCTTGCCTCTTTATTTCTGACTGTATTCCACTCTAGTCACACATAAATTATAATATTTTGAAGGCTGAGTTACCATGTATTTAATTTGCCAAATGGAACAACATCTGAGCTTTCACTTGGATTTGATGTGAGAAGAGCTGTGATGTGGAGGACGGTGTTTGTCTTACATGAAGGAGAGGTGAAATGTGAGGCAATGCGAGGATACAGAACTGGAATGTAATGACTTTCTATATTTCAGGACACACACACACACACACACACTATCGCTTTACCTGAGGCAAAACAGGTCCCTCTCTTTCTCTCTCTCTGTTTCTGCCATGCTTAGATAAGAGCGTGAGTGGAGCGATGCTCTGTAATCTGTGCAGTGGAGTGTGCTTATGAACTTTCCTCAGATGAACTTCCACTCCTGGCTGGCTAAAGCTCGGGGCTTAAAGGCCTCGTTCAAAGTTTGTATGAGGTCGAGGGATTAGTGATGGTAAAGGGGAGGGGGGTCGGGGGTGTGGAATGTGAAAGAACGCAATTGAAGAAGACAGAGAGCAAATATTGAAACAACATTACTTCACTTACTATCTATTTGCTTATCTATGTATGTGTTTATCTATCTATCTATCTATCTATCTACCTGTCTGTCTGTCCATCTATGTGTCCAACCATCCATCCATCCATGCAGGCTAAGGTTCAGGGATGCAGTGGAAAAAAAGGAATATAGTAATTTTATCTGTATGCCAAGTACAGCTTGCAGCCAAAACAATTATATAATGCACTAAAGAGAAAGGGGCCGAGAACTGACCCCTGAGGCACCCCTTGGGTAACTATGACACTGGTTGATTTGTGCTTATTTATCTCCTACAGCTTACTGAACACTTTGATGTATAATAATAATTTTTCTACTTGGTTAGGGTCAGAACATTTCCCCTACTACACATTTTGTCTATATGATATGCCGAGGTCAGAACAAAGAGGTAGATAACTGGAGTATGTTGCTGTCGTGTTCTTGCTAGGCCATAGGGCTCAATGAACGCATGAATGAATGGATAAATTAATTACCCAACCAATCAAGCAGTCAAGAAAACAAACCATTAATGTAGAAGAATGTAGTTCTAAGTGCAAACAAACCCTTCTATGAGTTGGTTTGTGTTTACAGTTTCACACCGTGTGCTCTTAACAGTTCAGTTCAATTCATTCTGATTTATATTGTGTCTTTCCCAGTATAGTAGCAGCTTATCCAGAAAGGTGGATGCAGCCCCAAATTGAGCAATACAGGTTTTATATTACGGCCTGTATTTCCTTGATTTCACGAGTTTCATAAAAAACCTTTAATGATAAAGTATAAATGAGAACTACAGAGTGCCTAAAATACACTCTGCGTGTGTGTAGCTCAGGATCGTAGCTAATGGTGGCAGTGTGACAGTGGTTACAAATTTTTATTGTGGAAAATGGGATGGTTGTTATGAGAGGCACCATATTTTTTAACTGCGCGTTATAAATATTGTAGACTGATTCCGAGTGTTTACTCAGACAGCGATGCAGGATGTATTTTGAGAATGACTCATTATTTAATATTATCAGGAAGCCTAAGCCAATAGTGGCTCTATATTAAAGGAAACATTCCCCTGTTTTCCAGAAATGATTATACATTTATTTGATCAGAATCCATAGTTAATAGAGCTCTTCTTTGTTTCACAGATATGACTAAAGAAAAATGTCCAGATGCTCAGGATGGTAAAATAATGGATGTGCATTAAAACAAACTACATTAAAATCCCTCCTATTGGGCAGATAAGTCAGTCCTCTGAAATTTAAAGGCAAATCCCAATGTTGAATATGTCCTAGAGGATAACTTTCAGACCAGAAAGAGTTTCTGAAAGGGCATGAAGACCAATCAGCCAGAACGTCAAAACTACTGTCATGTGAAGTGAATAATATTGATTATCTTGTTACAGTGGCACCTGTCAAGGGGTAGGAGATACTAGACAGATAAAGAACAATCAGTATGTTGGAAGCAGGAAAAATGGGCGAGAGTAAGGATCTGAGTCACTTTCACAAGGGCCACATTGTGAAGACTAGATGACCGGGTCAGAATATCTCCAAAACATCAGGTCGCTGGGGATGTTTCCTGGTATACAGTGGTCAGTACCATCAAAAGTGGTCCAAAGAAGGACAACCGGTGAACCGGTGACATGATCATGGGTGCCCAAGGCTCATCTGGTCTGATCCCACAGAAGAGCTACTGGAGCACAAATTGCTGAAAAGGTTCATTCTGGTTATGATAGAAAGGTGTCAGAACACACAGGCTGTGCATCACAGCATGCTGTGTATGTGGCTGCGTAGCTGCAGACCGGTCAGAGTGCCCATGCTGACCTCTGTCCACTATCAAAAGTGCCTACAATGGGCATGTGAACATTAGAACTGGACCGTGGAGCAATGGTAGAAGGTGGCCTGGTCTGATAAATCATGTTTTCTTTTACATCATGTGGACAGCTGGGTACGTGTGTGTTACTTACCTGATGTAGAAATGGCACCAGGGTGCGCTATGGGAAGAAGGTGAACCAGAGGAGGTATTGTGATGTTCTGGGCAATGTTCTGCTGGGTAAACTCAGATCCTGGCTTTCGTGGCCCTCCCTCTCCCCCCCATCATTCAGCCAGTGCAAGCATCTGTTAGCTGACTTAGTGTTCTCTTCCAAGCGTGTTGAGTGTTCAGTGATGTTACATTAGCAGCAGTTGAGGAAGCATGTGATTGTCTTCACCTCCCAGCATTAGTGGTATCATTTGATTGGGGAGCCCTGGACACTGGGTTGAACTAGATACATTTGAGCAGAAAAATTGGGTAAAAATCCCCCCACCCAAAAAAATCAGCCAAAAATAAATCAAGGTTGAACGATTGCTTTGTGCTTTTGTTTTTTAAGTGAACTTCGAGCATGGTCATTGCCATTTGAACCAAATAATGAAGTTGTTTTAAAGTAATGACCTCTCATCTCTTGTCTAAAGGTACTCTTTGGTGCCAACAACAGATGAATTTCTTAAAACAGTTTTAATATAAGATAAAATAAACCTTTATTAGTCCCACTGGTACAAAATTTGTACACAGGTTTGACGCATGAAAGCATTTTACTATCTCTCCATGAGCTCTGACTTGCTCATTTTAAACACACGGCTCTGGTTGTAAATAGGCTGAGTGGCCGGCTCACACTGTTCTCATTAGTCTAATGGCTTCTCATGGCTTATTGACTATTTGCACAAGGTGTCGATGTGTCAGTGTGTCGGTCAGAGTCTCAGTCGGTACACATTGAATTACTGCATGAGATTTTATCACGATCTGCCAGAGATCATGATCAGTGAAGTGTATGGCACTCAGACATTCATTCAGACATCCTCATCAGTACAGAGAAGTAAAAGAGGGGTTCATATCAGACTTGCAGTATTTTATCATTTTAACATTCATCCTCGATGTGACATCACTTTCTCTTGTAGCGTTTTACTCTTTAACTTTTACTCTTTAAATGCTTTCAGACATTATCGTCTCAAAGGCGACTGAATGATGGAATAAACGTCAGTGATCACTGATCTTTGGCACATCTTGATAGAACAGCATGTCCTGTTGATTTTCTAAGCAGAAATAAGAAAATATTGATCATATTGAGTGCTGATTCTGACTGCTGTTTATTACATTGATTTAATAGCAAATACGCAACACAATGCAGCTTAGAGAATATTTAGTAGCGAGGCAAATTCTGCAAATAGTCTGTTTATCACCACTGAAAGCTCTTCTTCCCTAACCTCTCTATCTCAAAGGGGTTCATTCAAGGCTAAACTCTCAGTTTACACCATGAATGGAACACCATACAACAGACTGTGTACAGCATCTTTTGTTACTCTCTAAAGAAAACCGTGTTATCTCATTCCTTCATTCATCCATTCATTTTCTGAGCTGCTTACCTTTAACCAGGATCATGGGGTGCTGGAATTTATCCCAGCACTCAAAGGGCGAAAGGCAGAAACACCCTGGAGAGGTCAGGGGTCCATCACAGGGCAGATACACACACTTATACCACACAAAAAACCACCTAGGAGCAATTCATCATCTCCAGTCCACCTGATGTGCATGTCTGTGAACTGTGGGAGGAAACCGGAGATCCTGGCGCAAAGGGGGAACATGCGGAAAGGACCATGGCGTTTTTTTTTTATCATTTGAATATTTATTTTTCTGTATCATTTTTCTGTATCATTTAATCATTTCTGTGATGATATAGATGCTTTTTCTATATCATCACAGCAGAAACATGAAACTTTGATGATGAATGGACCAATAGAAACTCTCCAAAATGACTTAGAATAAAAATGTTTTTAAATGAACATTAGAAGTAAGGAGTGTTTTCCTCTCCTGCTTGTTTTGGAACTGTTGAAAGTAGTAAGAAAGGCAGCAGTTTATCGTTTCCTTTTCTCCACTGATTGTGAACGCGGATATTTTGGGAACTACAGTCACATTACATTCATCATCTTAATTGTGTTATTTCTGCAAATCAGACCCAGCAGCCTCCCAACATCAGACACACCAAAAAAAGAAGCAGCACATTATACGCTTCCTGTGGAGCCGTAATTGGTGAAGCTTTGTGACAGCAGTGTCCAAAATCTGTTCGGCCATTAATGGGCTCTTGAACGCGTCACTAAGCGAAGCCTGAGCAGAGAGTGAGGCTGGAAATGAAACTCTCCAGAAAAATACTCTAAAAATACTCTGCACTAAATACACTATACTATATACACAAAATGCTGTGGTCAGTAGGAGGGGTAAAATACAATCGATATAAATACTATAGATAAATAAGTAAATTGCTGCTGAAGTAGTTTACTAATTAACACTAATGTTCTCTATACTGAGTCTAACTCCAAACCACTGTTATTTCACATAACAGTGATAGTAGTGATACTGCACATGATAATACTGTTGCACATAAAGATATTGTGCATAACTATAATGAAAACTGCACATCTGAGTAGCAGCAGGTTATTGCTTCTGCTCCACACTGCTCCAGTACATACCAACAAGCCATTTTATTAGGTACACCTGCCTTGTCTCTACACTCATCCCCCAGTATTTGGTGTTTATAGCATACCGTTTTTTATATAGAGTATTTCTGCAGAGGTTTTATTGGATTTTATTTAAACTTTATATTGTTATTGTCTCTGTCTCTGTGTTTCTGTACAGTCGTTACATAAGCACTTTCCTCCAGGATCAATAAAGTTTTCCGATTCTGATTCATAGTCTAGTTCTTTTCACAATCACAGACTGTAAAGACCACCAGTGACCAGATATTATTTGGGTGGTCAGTCATTCTCAGTCCAGCTGTGGCGCTGAGATGGCAATGACATGTTAGTGTGTGTGTGTGTGTGTGTGTGTGTGTGTGTGTTACTTCATTTTTCTTAAATGCGCTGTAACACAGAGTCACCATAATAAGCCCTGTTTTTAAACTGAGCATTAAGAAATGCCTGTAATCATTTTCAACAGATTCATTTGGAAAAAGATATGGTGCTATAAGTTTTGGCCCAACCCCTAATTGCTCTGCGGGCCCTGTTTGTCTCGCCTCGTTGACCCCGCTGCCGTAATCAATCAGGTTCCACAGATCGCAACCGCAGATTGGTTTTCAGGACCGAGGCGATGAAAGCGCCGTTTTGTTTCGGCCTAGCGCTGCGAGTCCCGAGCGCCGAGGGCTCCTCTGTCCTCCCGGGCCGTTTTCCTGGGCTGAAAGGAGTTCCACAGATCGCGCCCGCATGTGGCAGAGAGGCGCTGGGCCCCGTCATGTGATGGCCCGCTCCTTCCAGGCCCGCTGACGCAGATATGACGACACGCCGGGCTGAATGGAGGCCTTTGAGAGCGGCCAGAGCCAAGACGGGTTCATGTGGCTCATAAATCAAATCAATCGTTCCCGGGGTTTCTTTCAAGATCAACACCACAGCTTGTGCCGGGTTCTCTTCCTCGCTTCATGGTCTCGCAGGCTGTCTAAACGAGAGAGAAACGCAACACAGATCCTGCTCTGTTAAGAGGCCTTGGAATTCCATTGCCGAGACATGAAGCACGTACTGATGTACTGAAAATGAATGAGGGCGAACGCTGAACATTTAAGCAACAGAACAGGAGGAGTGAGAACGAGATCACGTGATGTTATTCGCGATAACGCGTGACCTCGAGCGTGTCATTACTTTTACACAGGAGTGAGTTTTGCGTTGCGGCTGAAGTTGGAGCCCTGAAACATGTTCAGCTCAGCTTTTTCCATTTTTTTTTGTTTGTTTGTTGATCCACGTTCTGTTTGTTTATGTGAAAAAAAGGAGCCGTTCTCACCAATAACACGGATAAGGGACGTATTTGTACGGTCCATTGTCAGACACTGAGCTCATTCAGTGTGTTTTCCAGAGATAAACATAAGCATATAAAGCATAAAAGTAAGCAATAAATGTAACCACAAAATGCATACAGATTAAAAATACGAGTTAAGCAATCACCATTATGAAAGAATACAGAGAAAAGCGTACGATTTTAGGGGTAAATCTTACTGTCTAACTGAAGTCAGTCGAAAACAGGGCTGGTTTTAAGATGGTTAAAACATGTCTCAACCAATCAGAATGTAGCATTCAGAACTAATTGTTCCACGACTGATCTGATTGACTCAGAGGCAAAAAATTAAAGCACATCTGTTATAAAAAAAAAAAATGAGAGAAGAGCAATTCAAATCCTGCTCTATTAAGAGGCCTTGGAATTCCATTGCCGAGACATGAAGTATGTACTGATGTACTGAAAATGAATGAGGGCCGAACGCTGAACATTTAAGCAACAGAACAGGAGGAGTGAGAACGAGATCACGTGATGTTATTCGCGATAACGCGTGACCTCGAGCGTGTCATTACGTTTACACGGCAGCTCTACAGGATGAAGAGAAAAGAAGTTTGAATAAAATGTGTTAGAATGCAGGAGATTCCTTCTGAGTGTTTTACATTACGGAGAACTTTAGCTCAGCTTCTTCAGTTACTCAGTGTGCTTTACATTAATAAAAATCTTACGCACAGAAATAGTAGGAGGTAAAAAATAAAATTAAACAATTCATAGAAAATCAAGAAAAGAAGATTAAATATGTAATGGAAGTGCAGATATTTATAGCACTGTTAGTGTGTGTTAGTCGTCCTTTAGCTCTTCATAACTCTGTTTCTGATCACAGAGCTGCTCTTGGCAGGATACTTTTGGGAGGTGGTCCCACTCTTAACTTAGCAGTGACGGTTAATACACTCACAACAGCAACCAAACACACTACCATGACCACACAAGGTGGATGTTTCTAATAAAGTGGCCAGTGAGTGGAAGCACAAGGTGGGTGTTTCTAATAAAGTGTCCAGTGAGTGGAAGCACCAGGGAGGTGTTTCTAATAAAGTGGCCGGTGTCTGCTTGTTTTAAAGATCAGCAACAGACACTTTGAATGTCTAAATGAAAATGTAAGAAGCAAAAAATATGATTTTTCTAATGGCAAATGCCAGTGATACTCAAGTAAAGTCCAAAGCTTTCAAAATAATACTGAAGCAGAGTAATGAGGTACAGTTAGTCAAGTACACTATACGGACAAAAGTATTGGGACACCTGACCATTACACCAACAGGGACTTTAATGACACTGCATTCAAATCCATAGACTTTA